>SNQJ01S0022658.1:0-10444 GCA_010110895.2 Picea sitchensis | reverse complement strand
TAACCTCTTCCTGCAGGTCCATTTACATCACATATTCATACTTATGAGTTTTCCATAGTCCTTGGCCAGTCCAGTTATATTTACAATCTGGGGGAAACAGGGTGTTATAGTATGTGGTGGAATACTAGTGATAGTGCTCTGAATGCTCTGGTGGCTCTGATTACTTTGATTTCTTAATGCTACTAAATCAACAGTAGGGATAATAATGCTTACTTCAATAGCCCGCGCAGTTCCTCAAGTTTCTATCTCTTCCCGGCGAGGATCTTCAACTTTCCCTTCCTCTACCCTAGCATGTTCTAAATGCTCTTCGTCCATCAGATCTGCCTCTTATCCACTGTAAAAACCCTTGTCCCCGTCGTTCTTCTTAAACAGGTTTGCAAGATAAACTTCTATGAATGCTCTCCCACTGCGTGTATGTCCAGCCTCTATGTCGTTGTCGCTATCCAAATTTTTTAACATTAGCCTTTTTGAGTTCATCCAACTACTGTATCTTCAAGATGTTCTTCTCATGCAATAGCATCTTGATCGTCAACTTTAGGAAGTGTAAAATTTTTCCTATGGGTCCCTTGAAAAAATATCTCTCGACTTGGCTATATGATTCTACTCTATCAACAACAAACTCGGTGATGTACCCTCCAATGGTGATATCAAACCAGTGATCTACTTCTCTTGACATGGCATTATCAACTCTCTTGACCTTCTTGATCAGCGCCGACATCCAAACCACAAGGGGTCTAGATCTGATCTCAAACTGGGTATCTTCTAACCTAGCTAACCACTCATATAGCTCCTGATGGATTCCTCCAAAGAAAATTTCATGTATATCGGTAAATATATATCTTCCTAGCCAATCTTCTGTACTAAGATTAGGGTTCTTGTTATGGGATTCAATGAAGTCCTTTTCTTTATCTTCTATCCACTTATGAATCTTTGTCTTTGATGGAAACCACCTTGACATTCCCTCAAGAAGATTCTTGTCCCAACAATGGAACCATTTGTTGGCACAGGGGAAGACCTAGGGTTCAGCTCCAAGAGCGCACCAACAAGCCCTAGCTACTGGCCCTTTCAGAAACACCTATGAGGAAGATGCAGTATCACCCGAAGAATCTATGAGGGGGTTTCAGGACATAGATGTCTACAACCAAAGGGAATATCAAGTGGATCGACTATAAGAACAACACAACATTTATATATCATTTACCATCTTATCCCTACTCCACACAACTATCTATAAAATCTAACACAATAATGCAATAACAGTATATCAAAGGGAAAGGAACAAAGAATCAATCACATACAACACCAAATGTATGTGGTTCACCCTCTCTCTAGGTCTACGTCCACAAAACTATGCTTTATGATATATTAATATGAATCATACAGTTCTTGTCTACGCTCTTGGCTAGAAAATATTCTATTTTTTATCTCTTTCTCTCCCCTCCCTGTGCACCTAGCTGAAGGCTCTGACACTTAGAACTTCTCTCTCTCACACAATAATCACTCATGCCAATAACAAAACTAGAATGAACCCTCTTTCCTCATCTAGGTTCTTATTTATACCTTACAATAACTCACCGACAGCCTTAGGCCGAGACCTAAGTGTAAAAACCCTAGATACAAAAACCCTAGGTGTCTCAAACCCTAGGTCAACTTGACCCACATTTTCAGGGCTTCGCCAACCTATCTTTCCTTCCTTCTCGCGCGGTGCTCCAAAGCATCCAATGGTAGATTTTACCATTTGCTGAGTTGTCCACGATCCATCTTCCTTTCGAATCTGTCATCCTCGATCTCCTCGTCCAACAAATTGCTTTCTCTTACTTCGCTCCATCTTTTCTTCTCTTCTGCTCACTTCGACTCAGTAACAATTACTGTGTCTTACATGCAGTTTGAATTTTGCCTTCTCTTCCTTGATCTTCTCTTTCTTCCATATCCAAGGGTCAACAAAGGCTGGAATCATCTTTCTGGTCAAGTATTCTGAATGGGTTTCAAATTTGGTTCCTGTTCGGAAAACAACTGGTCCAATAAGATTATGTGTTGATTTTCGTGCATTAAATCGAGCTAGTATAAAATATCACTTCCCTCTCCATAACATGGAAATGATTTTGCAGCAAGTTGCAGGGTCACAAATGATGTCCTTACTTGACGGTTTTTCTGGTTACAATCAAATCAAAGTAAAAAGGGAAGAGAAATATAAAACCACCTTTATTACTCATTTGGGTACCTTTGCTTATGAACGTATGCCTTTTGGATTATCTAATGCAGGTGCCACCTTTCAAAGAGCTATGAAAATAGATTTTGACTATTTGATCAGTAAGATCATTCAAATCTTCCTTGATGACTTAAAGGTGTAATCTAAAATATGATCAAGTCATTTTGGTCATCTAAGAAAAGTTCTCATGCGATGTAGGAAATTTGGAATTTCTCTAAATCCTTCCAAGTCCATTTTCGGTGTTACCGAGGGAAATCTCCTTGGACACATTGTCTCTAATTCAGGAATAAGCATTGACCTTGAAAGGGTTTCTTCTATCCTTAATATTCCTACTCCCACTTCAATAAAGGAGGTTCAATCTTTTATGGGGGTTATTAACTTTTTCCGTAGGTTTGTTCCATATTTTGTTGTGATGGTCAAACTAATTCATAATCTGCTTAAGAAAGATCGATCTTTTTCTTGGACATATGATGTCAAAAATGATTTTGAAGGGATTAAGAAAGCAATCAGTAACACACCGGTTTTGGTGAAGATGGATTTTGAGAAGGAATTCATGATATATACTAATGCCACTGAGGAGGCAATTTTTGTTGTCCTCATACAAAATGATGACCAATGAAATGAAAAACCAGTGGATTACATGAGTCAAAGTTTGTCTGATGATGAATTTAAATATTCTTTTATTGAGAAACATGCTTTCTCTCTTGTTAAAGTTGTTGAAAAGTTTCTCCACTTCATCTTAGGTAAGCATACGTTGGTAAAAGTCCCTTTACCTGCTGTCAATTTTTTGCTTTCACGGACTTAAATTTCAGGGAAGCTTTCACATTGGCTTGCCAAGATCCAGGAGCATGATTTGAATATCGTGACTTCTACCACTATCAAGGGACATGACTTATCCCTTCACTTAGCTCAACATGCTGAGAATAGTGAAAAAATTGATGAAGAGGATAGTTCCCTATCAGATCTATTTTACATTGCTAATTAGATCCTCCCTGTGTCTGAACATCCCTGGTATAAAAATTTAATTTACTAATTACAGAACCAAAGGTGTCCATACAAATTAGACACTCACTAGAGGAGAAGGCTTCATCTTGAATCTACAAGATACAACATTATAGGAGACTTCTTGTTTCAAAGGTCTGTTGATGGTGTGTTTCTTCGTTGTGTAAATGATGAATATGAACAAAAACTCTTGCAAGAAACTCATGGATCTTCAAATTCTGTCACTCATGTAGGAGGTAATTTTTTTGCTAAAACCATTTCTTTCAAGATTATTAGAAAATGATACTATTGGCCTTCAATCTTTCGTGACTCTTATGTTTTTTCAAGATCTTGCAACAAGTGACAAATATTTGCTAGGAAAGAACGCCTTTCAACCATGCCATTACAACCTCTCCTCCCAAACTTTCCCTTTTCAAAGTGGGGATTGGATTTTATTGGTCCTATTAATCTTTCGTCTTCAGCAGGACAAGTTTTTATTTTGACAGCCACAAACTATTTTACAAAATGGGTTGAAGCTATCCCTCTTAAGCATTCAATAGATGATTAAGTAATTTCTTTCCTTGAAGATAACATTTTTTCCATATTTGGTCTTCCATTGGAAATTATTACGGACAATGGTACCCCTTTCATTTCTGCTAAGCTGACCCATTTTTTGGCTAATTTGGGGGTTAAACATTTCACCTCATCAACTTATTATCCCCAAGGAAATGGTAAAGCTGAGTCTACCAACAAAAATCTGGTAAGAATCGTCAAAAGGCTTATCGAAGATAAGCCTCGTGAGTGGCACACTCTCCTCACTTATGCCCTTTGGGCAGATCAAACTACCGCCAAGGTAAGCATGGGTTGCACTCCTTTCCAACTTGTTTATGGTCAAGAAGCCCTCCTTCCAACTGAGTTGGATATTTCTTCCTTAAGGTTGATGCTATATATCGAAGAATTAAATTCTTCTGATGTTTCACAAAGGATAAACGCACGCCTAGATTTGGAAGAGTAGAGGATGTTCACTTTGGATAATATTAAAAGGAGACAACAAACTATTAAGAATTATTTCAACAAGAGTGTCAAGACTGTCAAATTTAGGGTCAATGAAAAGGTATTGTTGTTGGATTCAACTCACGCTAATAGGGGAAGACATTCAAAATTTCAAAAATTATGGTTGGGTCCTTTCAAGATCAATTTTGTCTTAGGTACTAACTCTTATAGTCTAAAATATTTACAGGAGAGATTGTTCTCCTACAACACTAATGGTTCGCACTTGAAGCATTATGTGGAACCAACTTGAAAAGCTCTAATGTTGTTTGGATTTTTCTGTATTTTAGTAGTCTAGCTCTGCTTTCAGTTTTTCACGATTTTTCTTTTCTTCTCACAGTAGTTGATTTATGCTTTCTATTTTTAACATTTCCTACTCCTTTGGCATTTCTGTCATTTTATTTCTATTGTTTTAATTCTTGCAATTTTATTTCTATCATGATTTTTGTTTCTTTCCATATTTTAGTTGATTTGGTCAAGAATAAGACGTTGGATCAGTTCTGCCACAATGAAACTCTTGCAAATCATTTTTGGTCAATATCAATCAAGCTTACACAGTTGTTATGATGTTCCCCTGAAAACACACTTGAGCTTTCTATCTAACTTCACTGTTGTCTTTTAAAGAAATCGGTTATCTCTCGCTTATGCTTTCCATTTCTTCATCCATTGAGAATTTCAAAGAGCAAGCTCATAATTTTTCTCCTTGAAATAAAAGATAAGATTCTGGTTGAATGATTATGCATATAAGGATAAACCCCCTCATACTTAACATTTTTCATGAGTTATTCCCAAATTCCCGGTCATTTTTCCATTAAATCCACTCACTTCCCCCTGTTGCATAATTATTCTGGTTATATCTTCTAAATTTATTGTTCTTGGTCTCCGAAACCATGAGTTCTGAGTTCTAAATTTGTTGAAAACAAATTTCCCTATGGAGTCTCCAGTTTGTTGACAATTAAAATCGCAACGAGGATTTTGCCCGCAAGGTATTGCTAAAGCCTATTAATTATAAACTACTAATATATATAATACTAGTAGGTTGGACCCCCTTGTAGGTTGGAGGATCAGATCGAGTTCTTATTTGATGTTTTTATTATTGTTCGACACTGCTTACGGGTTTGAGAATGATTGATGATCAATGTTGGTTCTATTCGCGACAAATGGATGATGGATAATGCATGTTTGTTCTCTTGCTCTAGGCTCGAATGCCATGTCGTCATGGCTTATGATATCTGTTGTTACCTTTACTATTTAGTCCTGAATTTATTACTTGTGACACCTGCAAAAGATACATGTTAGTAACAACAAATAAAGAGCAATTGAAAGGAAATAAAACATTATAAACACAAATTCAAAAGGAAGAAACTAGACGATACTAATATGCTACATTATATGCATTGGAATTAAAATGATCATTGTTAATCCTATCTAACAAGTAATAGCTATGTGATTTATTGAGTTACATGAAAACATGGTTGATATGAATTATTGTATAGTTGGAAATGGTAAGATATGATGTGGGTGGCGCGTTTGACAAGTGATGGATGTGGGTTTCGATGCGTAGTTTAATTGAATGAATTAATGGATTAGTGGGCTAGCGTGTACTAAGGAATTGAATGACTCGAGGTTGGAGGCAACGTGCATTTACTGCACGTTACTCCATACCCTCCCACTAGCCGTCACCGTGGCTTGGCTATTATTCAATGGTGATCATTTTGGTTAAGCTCCTATTTTCAGGCAGAGGAAGAACTGCTCGGCCAAGCTCGCATTTTTAAGGTTTTCATGGTTACAGGTATGTCTTTTCACCATCCATGAACCCACTCTAGTTATGAAATAAATATTGGCTCGGTGATGTACGGGTCTGTGATTTTCTTAAGTCTGGAAACTGTGTCAATTGGTGATATTGTTTTGGAATGAATGGTTGGTGTGGTTTTCAATGCAATAAGGTTTAAAGTCACAGTTTTATTGATCGGTCTGAGTGTTAGAAGCCATGAAGGCCCTCTGTCATCCTTATTGGTCTTGGTTGAAGGGTTTTCGTTTGGTCCAAGTTGGTTGGTCATCTCCACACATTCTTATCACCATACCCAGTCGTCTGCTGTTATGGGCTTTACTGGGTTTGAAACACCTTGTGTCACTGCACATTGTTTCACTTGGGTATGGGGTCGTTCATGTTACTGATGTTTGCGCAGTGGGTTATGATGACTATTTTTCCAAAGGTCTTTCTTAAGGATGATCGTTATTTATTGGCTATGTTTATCTAAGCATTCTTCGGTTGATTGGGAAAACCACGAGGGTTATACCCTGCATGTTCTAAGTGTTGTTACAAGACCAAAATAGAGCCTTACTCCTCTGTTCATAGTCTCTCTTATCACAAGAGTTGTCACCCTGTATGCAACGTTAGTGGTGGTATACACTGTGTGTGTACCATTGGTCTTGGAGGTTCTCACCCAATGATGGGAGTTGACACAAGTCTCCCTTTGTTGGTCCACAGAGAGAACCCTTGTTTTCTTAAGCCTGGTTTTTTATAAGAGGGAACCGTATGTCCTGTCGGGTATACTATTGATGGTTATGAATTGGTGATGCATTGTCGACGGTGTTTGATTACTGGCTCGCCCCCATTGATTATGTTGACAATGGTGTTGGTTTTGGTATCTAGTCACTGCATTGGTTATTATAATCAAATGGATAAGCTCGGCATGGTTAATCAGTTTATTGAAGAAATGGGATTGAATACACATTCATTGTCTTTTACATTATGATTGTTGAATTGTTGACCCAACATTAGTTTTAATTGGTTAAGTCACAATAATGCTTCTTGCGTGATGCATGGCTATGTGTGGCATGCCTATAGCATGTTAAGTTGAGTTAATGATTGTTGTGGCTGTTAAATTTCCATGGGAGTATTGCAATCGTAGAGATTATGGTATGTCCATCCACTGTATATGCTATGGATATTATTGATTGCACCATTAGAGATGGTCATGGGGTTTTAAACAAAATGGTTTTGTTGCAAATTTGATCAATTTATGAGATGAGATCAGGCTTACTATTGCTACCTCGTTATATTGATTGATAGCCCAACATTATGGATGTTTAAATTCATAGTAGTTGGACCTGTACAATCATAGACATACTCTGCGTTTTTTCGAATGGTTTGTGTATTCCAAGCATAGTATGAGTTAAAGTGGTGATTGTTGTATGTTAGTTTAAATAGAAAGTCAGGATCGTTGCAATTAAAATATGGATCGTTGTGTTTGATTGTCCACTATGTATGTTTAATGAATATCATGCATATTAATGGAGATAGGCATGGGTACTGTAGCAGTATGATCTCATTACAATTTAATTGTTAAGTGGACTTGAGGAATGAAATCAGGTGTGATTTTAGTGTATGTGTTGAGGAAATGATTCTGGACAGTGGTTGATGTTTTGATAAGACAGATTGAAACAAGTGAGTGTGTGTTCATTAAGAAATTGTTTAAATGTTAACTGGGACAATTGGGAATAAACATAACTCTTACAAGTTATTGTGAAAGGCATATTGTCTTGTTTTGATGACACTACGTTAATGATTTAATTGCGAACAGTGAGCAAGTAATACACAAAATTGATTGGGTCATACACATTGGTTGTTTAAATAAGAACAATAATTATTGGTTGGTGTTGGATCTTTTTCATTTGATATAGAATGGTTATGGATTACTTAATTAATTTTATGAACAATATCCTCTCTCCTCCCTACCATTTTCTCAATTTTAGCTAATTACAATCCCATCGCCTTCCCACATTTATTTTTCACTCCTTGTTCTTAAAATTTAATTACAGTTAATAAGAATTTTGTATTGAAGCAATTTGAAATCGCAGTTTCTTGATTGTATCATGGTGATGTTTTATTTGTTTTGCATTACATTTGATTGTTTGTTGTATTTGAGAAGTAACCATGTTTCTTTCCCCCCTCATTTTATCATTTTTCTCTCAATACAAACCCCTCGCATAGCCCAGGACCTTTTGTTCACCCCCTTCTCATTGACAACAGTTAAACAATTTGTATGGATTGGATTGCATGAGTCTAATATGATGCTGGGACAAAGTCTATTTCATATTTTTAAAGAGTTATCATGTATGGTTGTTAAAGAAACTATTTTATAATAAATTATGCATACAGGAATGAGCTATTCAAATAAAAGGACAAAAACCAAGGCCCACTATGCCCCTGACAAAGGGAAAGCCACTACTACCCCTTCCTCACCTTCACATGACTCTGATAAATTAGTGTCCTCCCACATGCAATTGACGGACGATGGTTCTCATGTGATCAACGAGATTAGGTATAAAGGCTCCACACAGCCTAAGGAAAATTCAGAGAGTTTAAAAGGTGATAGTAGCAGGAAAGGAAAGATTGCTTCACAGACTGGAAAATATGGATTTTAAGTTTATTTATTTATCTATTGTTTAGAACAGGTGACTTCATATTTTTGGACATGGAGCTTTTGGGATATATTGGTAATATATTTTTGAAAATAATTTCAAATGTCAATGAGATAAATTGTCAAATACGAATTTGATGATGGGAGTCACAAGGAGGGGTGTTTTTCTTAATTAACTAGTTATGTTATGATTGTTAAGAACAACATGGAGTCACAAGGGGTACCACCTACTATTTACTATTTATTTAAAACCCTTATTATGATTTATTGCTTTTCCCCCTTAACTTAAATTTGCGTGAGTTTTTAGTTAAGTTAACTAATGAGGTAGTTCAAATACTTCAACCAATTCTAATTTTCTTAAAGGCAAAAGGAAAGGGAGGAACAAGAGGAGGATAGAAGGAGAAGCATACTAAGGTTTTCTCTTTGATTTTATGTTGAGATAGTTCAGTTTTTATTCATTCCTTAATTTATCACAAGACTAATTATTTTTTATGATAGCAAGCTCTTATTGTAGACAACAAGATTCAGGGTTGAATTACATCATTCAGACACTTGTTTTTCAGAGGTGTTGATCTATCTTTGATAGTCTAGGTAGACTTGTATGTTTGTGAATTAGTTTTCATGACCGACAAAGGCTATTGTGCAGAGTCGAGTGGGAAGCAATCTATGGCAAGTTGATCCATCTTTTAGAGTTTAGTTTTTTATTTTATGTCAGAAGTCCTTTTGTATGTTCCATCGGGGATGTCTAAGTTTGACTTTGGTCCGAAATTTCTCCATGAAATTTTGTAAAGAGAATGACTCTTTGGTGAATTGGAATGAAATAAAGGATTTCTTTATGTCTCATCTGTCTTGATTATCATCTTGGTGTCTTTACTTCTGTCTCTACGTTTATTTTCAACAACTATTATATTCAGAAAATCATATTAAAATGAATTTTCTAGCAAGCTTTTATTTGTGAAAAAGACTAGCCTAAGCACTTGTAATCGATACTTGTTATTTAGGATTTTATTTTTTATGGCTATAAACATAGGGTGACATTCCTGTCTATTTTTATTTAGCCAAGAAGAATCTGAAAATGCTTGAGTAAGATCATTTCATATATTTTCCTCAACACACATGAGTTCACTCTTCAGGCCTAACAACCTAGTTCTTCGATAGTGAAACTCACACTAGAGTTCACTCTTTAGGCATGGAAACCTGGTTCTTCAATAATGAAAATCACATAGTAGTTCACTCTTTAGGCCTGACAACCTAGTTCTTTGAAAGTGAAACTCACACATGAGTTCACTCTCCAGGCCTGACAACCTGGTTCTTTGAAAATGAAACTCACCCTCTAGGCTTAGGCATCCCTTTCATTGTTATACAGTTCCTCAGGCGATCCATCATTTTCCAAGGTGTTCTCACACATAAAAATTCCAACTTTCTGCTAGACTTCCACTAGAAATATATAACATGTGGAAATCATTCCATTTGCATTACATGCATACAATTAGTATGGGACATCATCATATAATTATAAAATTTCAACCCTGTTTTACACAAGATTTTTTTTCCCAAATATGAGTATTTTTTCTCATAATTGTTTGGCTCTTGCAGCAGTAGATATCATTCTTCCTTATGGGCATACATAATTTCCATATCCAATACCATTCTGAGTGCAATTTTCTCAATTCCATGCAGCCAAACAAATTGTTAATATATCGTAACAATTTTCAATTATTAATTTCTCAAATCTGGTTATACAGGAAAATAAAAATTCCCACACATGAGATTTATG
>SNQJ01S0022657.1:156602-172238 GCA_010110895.2 Picea sitchensis | reverse complement strand
GTGTTTTAAACTTAGATAGATAGTCTCCAAGGCAAGAAAAATCACTTGGACTCAAGGTCAGTATTTGATTTTCTAACTTCTGTGCTCGAATAATATTGAGTTTACCAAACACAGATTCAATCTTGTCCCAAGCTGCTTCGGGGTCATCAATTCCTTGAAGGTGGTACCTTAGATCAGGAGAGATGGACATTCCAATTAGTCAACATGCTTCGTCATTCCTATTATCCCATTTGGACTTCTTATCATTATCAGTGGGGGTTGTTTCCTTTCCCATGGTAATCCGGTACAGGCCTTTACTTCTTAATAAATCTTCCATATGGGATCTCCATTGGAAGTAGTTGTTGCCGATAAGTATGACAATACTTGTAGAAGCCATATTAAATATGTAGATAATGGAGATTTAAAATCTGAAACCAATGATTTGGATGGAAATATATCGAAAAGTTGTGCGGTTTAAAAAAAAACGGCACTGAAAACGGACTTCCGATGTGAGAGTTATGCCCCTTTTAAAAAAGGCATAAACGGTAACCAAATAATCATGTGATAGTGTAAGCTACTTTATGAAGTGACCCACTTTTATAAAGAGAAGTGGGGATCACTTTTACAATGAGGTTACCTTATAACAGAAAAGTTGCATGCAAAATAACTCTAAAATAAAATATAAAGCTACTTATAGTGATTCACTTTTATACTTGAAGTGAAATGCACTTTACAATTTATAACATGAACTTGTTCAAAAAAGGCAACAAAAGAGAGACTTGAACTCAAGACCTCTTACTTAATAAGGCAAGTTTTAACCAAATGGTCTAGCAAAACATATTGCAATGTTCAGAAGGAGGATTGTTGTTGTTGTTGTTGAAGATGGCGTTGGAGAATATGCTCCAAAAAAACTCTTTTCACACAAGAAAAAAATTTCTCTTCTCGATGACAACAAGGGTTAGATCTCGGTTAGCTTACCCGAAAGATGCACCTTTTCCTATCTGTTTCTGATTTTCCGAGATCACACAAGGCACGGGGAAAAGAGCATACGCATATCTAAAAGAGTAGCAGCCCGGAAATAAAAAAATACAAACTGAAATAAAATCAAAACTTTGCAAAAATTTAAAAAAAATGCGTATTCAGACTTTATACCTCTGGATCTGACTGTAATGGTCGTATCTTGGGAAAACAGAAACCTTTTTGAGTGAAATGAAAAGTGTTCCTGAATGAAACGAGTGCTCCGGATGCAATGGAATAGTCCTCTCAGCCCATAAATGTACGAAAATGCCAGAAAATGGAGATGAGGAAACTCGGCTTCACGATCTCAATCTACAACAGGAGCAAGTCTTCAAACAGGCTTTGATACCATGTTCGACAACACAGGTATTTCAACAGAGGACAAACACCTTCAGTAACCACTCACATAACCAGATCAAAGATCAACACACCGATGTTTTCACGTGGTAAAACCCCTACAGGGAAACATCCACGGCCCCAGGCAACGCGGCCACTTGGAGCAGTTTATTAATGCAAAGAAAAAGATTACAGAGAGATTTTACAAGAAAGTTTCTCACAATAGATCATCGGAAAATGACCCTCCATGCTCTTTAAATAGAGATCATGGACCAATTGGGTGTTAAGCCACGGATCAATGGCCGTTAAGATCGAGGAGAGTATGAACCGTCGCCACGGATCAATGGCCGTTAAGATCGAGGAGAGTATGAACTGTCGGATCACTCATGTCGGGAACATATCGTGACCATCGGATTGCCTAACTACAAAATGCATACTAATGCATACTAAAGAAACACACCTTTACTAACGACATATTAGACCAAGTAGATCTTAACTAACCCTAAGTGTCTAAATATCCTAATAGATTTGACTACACAAGAACATATCAACTTTTGATCAATTTGTAGATATACTTGGAATAGAACATGAAGATGTTTTATTCCAGAGTACTTGTTCAAACTTTTTGAGGGACAGGTGAGAACTTGGTTTCGATCCTTACCAGCTGGATCGTTAAGATCTTATGAAGAGATTGAGAGTGCATTCATCAGACAACGCGGTGAGAGGAAGGATCACCTCTACCATTCAACCGAATTCGGAGCCCCAAAAAGAAAACCCCAAGTCAGTGCTGAATTCACACAAAGGTTTAATAAATTATACAATAAAATCTATTGAAGTTAAACCTTCACAACCTTCAGCAAAAGTAACCTATGCTGGTGTTTTTGATCCTGACTTTTCTTTACTTTTGAGGGAGAGAAGATCATTAGATATCCCTAAAATGTAAGATGATGCAGTTGAAATCGAATCCAATATGATGGCATCAGGGAAGTTTCTAGAAGCAAACACTGAAAATGTAAATAAAGAAAATAAAATTTAAAGAACAAGGTGGACCTTCAAGGTCAGGAAAATCTGCTGGAGATAGAATAGATGAGATGGTTAGGGTCATCCAACAACTCTCAAAACAAAAATTTCAAAATGGAGTTAGAAAAACCTAGAAGAGATAATTTTTCCAGAAAAGATTTCCGAAAAAATCCTGAACCTGAGGGACTACATAAAACGATAAAAATGAAGATCAAAAAAATTCAAGCACCTTTTAAAAGTGAAGATTTTATTGGAGAAGAAGATTTTGGCGATTTTGAAGAATTGATCGAAGATATAATAGTAATCTTGGTGATGATAATAAGTATCCTTATTTATCTAGATAGGATTATGAAGCATCTTGATTAAAGAAAGTAAATCAGAAGATAAAGTTAGCAAAAATGTCACTGATGATCATACATATCAAAGTATTGCAGATGATATTATTACTGATTTGCAGGGAAAATATAATCTGAGACCGAGAAATAAAATATCCCTAATGTTCAATCAAAAAAGGTTTTGCTAAGAAATGATACAGATGAGGTAAACCCAAAAGTTGCAGATAAACAGTCTGCAAAAAGAAATGCAACTGATAACCCTCTACAGTTAGAACCAGTAGGAACAACCCTTGTAAATACACAAGCTCTGATAAAGAAAATAAGGTTAACAACGTAAAACTGAGAAAAAGCTATGGAAGCCCCACACATTGAGAAAGACAAGGCCCTAGGAAACCTAACTTAGAAAACAAAATAAGCAAGATCAAAATTCCCATCCCCCTCTCAAAATTAGCCAAAAAATCCAGCATACCGAAACAAATAAAGCCAAATGATTAATTTTTCTAAAAAAGGAAAGTCAAGCCGACACAATTAACTTAGAAGATGATAAACCTATCATAGTTTCCGTCCCACACGTCGAAGGGGCAAGAGATACAATGGCACCTTTTTATATCACACTAACTATTTTCGACCACCCTACATAATTGTATGTTTGGATTCTGGAGCTTCCTCATAATGTCACGCCTAAAGCAATAATGGAAAAAACTTGGTCTCGAAGTCACAAGACCCTATGGTGATTTGTGTTCTTTTGATTCAATAAAAGTTAAATCCATAGGGATGATTAAAGACCTACTGGTTAACCTAAATAGATACCACCAAAAGCATCCCATGGGATGCAGAATGCAGATATTCCCCCGAAATATGTATGTTATTATCTAGATCATGGTGTGCTAAGCTTGGAGGATCCATCCTGTTAGATATGACATACGCTACAATCCCTGTTTTCAGAGGACAATTCACTCGTCTCTATAGGGAGACTCGGATGGCATTCACTGTAGGTGACCCAAAAAATCCAAAAATCATCCAGTGTATATTGCGGTGACCAAGATTTAGGGAACTGTATGTTATCTTTAGATGATGATTTTGAAATAGATGTAGATGATAAAGATATAGAAGAACAAATTCAAAAAAAGAAATAAAAAGAAAAATGTTATAATATTGGTACATGGAAAATGTTTTTCAATGGCACTTCATCCTGCGAAGGAGAAGGATTTGGAGTTTTATTTGTGGCACCAAGCGATGAGTATTACATCTATTTTTCTTATAGATTGCAATGACACATAGATTACACAAATAATGTATGTGAATATGAAGCTCTAGTTCTTGGCTTAGAAGCCACAAGAAGAATGAAAATTAAAATATTGAAATTTTCGGTGATGATGAATTAATCATAAAACAAGTAAATCGGAAATATCGAGCTAAACATCCTAGATTAAGGTCTCTATAGAAATTGTGTATGGGATTTAATTGAGAATTTCTTCACTTCTGTGAATTTTCACTTCGTCCCTAGATCCGGAAAACCAACAGGCTAATGCGTTTCTTTAGCTAAAGCCGCATCAACGCTTACACCCCCAACGGCTTTTAATTAAAAATACCATATTCAAATGAGACATCGTCCTTCCATACCTGATAATGTACAACATTGGCAAGTTTTCGAAGACGATGAGCAACTTAGAAAGTTTCTTGAATCTTTAGATTAGTTTTCAGAAACATATAACGATCAGGAGAATCAAAATGATCCTAGTTGGATCAAGCATGTAGGAAGGCGAAGATGCAAAAAGAGTTTCATGATAAAATAGCTAACGACTGGATGCTTGTTCTTAAAAACAATCAAATCCACAAAGGTCTGATACCTTTAGAAAGACTCTTAATAATAAGATGACATTCCTTCTAAAACTATTCTACAACCTCAACCAGAAGAGGTTGATGATTGTAACATAAGAACTGTAGATAATCCCAAATGGTTAAGTTATCTAAATTTTATCAGTAGAAAATAAAAACAAATACACAGAGTTGTTGAAAAATATAAAGATGTGTTTGCATGGTCATACAAATATTTGAAAACATATGACACTTCTGTAAGTGAACATAAAATTTCTTTAAAACCAGGTGTCAAACCTTTCAAGCAAAAAAACTCAGACAGTTTAACCTGATCTTATTACATGTCATTGAGAAAGAACTTAAAAAAAATTTAGACTCTAAGATTATTGTTCCCTTAAGATATTCTCGATTGTTGTTAATCTAGTACCAAAGGAGGAAGAAAAAATGGGGAAATCGACATATGCTGATTTTAGAAATTTAAATAAATCTCTCTTAAAGACAACTACCCACACCAAAATGGACCATGTTCTTGAAAAGTAGTAGGGGCTACTAGATGTCCATGATTGATGGTTTTCAGATATAATCAAATTGTCGTTAGTGAGCCCCGATAGAAAACTCCATTCACCACCCTTGGGGTACATTTATGTATGATAAAATGCCATTTGACCAATGAATGCAGGAGCCACTTTCAACGAGCAATGGATATTACCTTTGTCGTACAATCCAGATAAGTTTGTAGTTATATATCCGGATGACTTACTTTTTTCGAAATCATATGAAGACCATATAATTCATTTAAAACAAACTTTGAAAATGTCAGGGTTTTATCTTCATTAAATCCCAAAAGTCCTTATGCAGGAAGGCAAGTTGTTGTGTCATATAGTATCCCGTGATGGAATTAGGATTTATCCTAAGAGAGTAGAGGCTATAGAAACATTATCTATTCCTATAAATGCCAAAGAAACTTCAATCTTTTTAGGAAAATAAACTCGTCGAGATTGTTAAACTGATTACGACATGCCCGTGAAGAACAAACAAAGTTAAGTGACACAGGCTAAAAGGCAACCTTGGCCCACATTTAAAAATTTATACAGGCAATCGCACTAGCAAGTCCGCATTATCTTAAGGATTTCATTTTTCTTTGCCTCGCATACGCTGTCGTTGTTCTCTCCTATCAATGAAGAAGGCTTTGAGCAAACCCAACGCCTCTTTATAAAAAAACTGAAGATCAATCGAAAGCCAAACACAACATAATGGAAAGCAGCCACGCTTTGGTAAAAGCATTGAAAGCTTTTAGAACTTATGTATTACATTCCAAAATCATTGCATATACCCACCGGTGCCATAAAATGATATCTTAGTTCAAGCAGACAACGATGGTAAAAGAGGTAGATTATTTGCAAAAATTTAGGAATTTGACTTGAGGTTAAACCAACTAAATTAGTAAAGGACAGGGTTTAGCTAGACTTCTAGCTGAATCTAATTTTAGGTCTCTTGGGATAAACAGTGCTCAAGGGGAAGAAGGATGGATAGATGTGAATGAAATTGATGATCAAATAATGGAAAACAAGATTGAGGACAAATTCACTTCGTCGAATTGGTATAAAGATATAGTAACATATCTTTTAACTTTGAAATGTCCAGATGATTTGTCACCTTCCAAAGCTAGAACACTGAAACTGCATGCAGTTAAATACTGCATTTCCGAGAAAAGATTATACTGGAAAGACCCGCTTGGTTTCCTTTTAGTCTGTTTGGTTGAATCAGAAACAAAGGAAGTTATAAGTCAGTTTCATGAAGGGGTCTGTGGAGGGCATCATGCTTGGAGAGCAACGGCATATAAAATCTTAAGGGCTGGTTATTACTGGCCTAAACTTTTCCCTGATGTAAATGCTAAGGTAAAGGCTTGTAGCCCTTGCCAATTTTTCACTGGAAAACATAAGCTACCAGCTATGCCGTTAGTTCGAGTCAAAACAGAAGATCCTTTTCAGCAATGGGGGCTTGACTTCATAAGTGAGATAAATCCCCATTCAAGTGCCCAACATAGGTGGATTCTCACTGCCACAGATTATTTCACCAAATGGGTGGAAGCGATCCCTACAAGGAAGGCCACCGATTCAGTGGTTATAGATTTTTTGGAAGAGAATATATTGGCAAGATTTGGATGTCCTAGAAAGATAGTCACAGATAATGCACAGGCTTTCAAGTCAATGGCAATGATCCATTTTTGCCAAAAATATAATATTGTGTTAGGACATTCCACAGCATACTATCCACAAGGAAATGGTCTGGCTAAATCTTCTAATAAGAGTTTGATCAGTATAATTAAGAAAGTCTTAAATGAAAATAAAAAATCTTGGCACTTACATTTAAAGTATGCTTTATGGGAAAATCGGATAGGCATGAAGAAGTCTATCGGTACTTCACCATTTCAAATGGTTTATGGAACAAACGTAGTGTTTCCCATAAACTTAGCACTTCCTGTGATGAAACTGTGGCAGGATGAGAAGGAAGAGCCAAATCCTCTCACTAGAAGGATAAACCAGCTGATTGAAGTTTAACAACACATGGATGTAATAGATGAAAAGCTATAGAAGTACCAAGATAATATGAAATTGTTATTTGATCGCAAGGCCAAGAACATGAACTTTCTTCCAAGAGATCTAGTTTTGAGGTGGGATGCTCGAAAGGAAGATTCGGGAAAAAACGGTAAATTTGATCATATCTAGTATGGACCCTTTAAGATATCATCTTCTGAAGGTAAAAACTCATTTCTACTGGAAAATTTAGATGGTAAGATCCTAAATGCCCCTGTTAATGCACGATTCTTAAAACATTACATGGAATAAAAAAAAAAAAAAATCCAATCCACAGTTATTTTTTAAAAATTATGTCTGAGGTATTCTGGTTTATAGATTGTTGAAAAGTCTCATTTAATATCCTCAGTATTATATTTTATATTTTAGTACTTTGTATCAGAGTTAAAAAGATTTTGTATCGACTTTGAAAATCATTAAATAATTGAATTTAGTTAGGTCAGTTTTCATGATTTTTCTCTCTGACTAAAAATGGTTAGGTTTGAGATTAACTCTAAATATCTTAAGTCTCTTAACAGTTTGTCTGAACTTTTAAGCTTGCTCAAAAGAAGATTCCCTGAAAATATTTTTCCTTTTTCTCTATGAACTAAGGGGTTTTGAAGGTTGAGAAAAATTGTTCTAGAATAACCAAAACAAGTTGACAAACTTTTATTATAAAATTTTACACAAATCACCACCCCTGATATATTAAGTATCACTGATTGCCCCCGCTTCGTAAGCATGAGCTAACTATAAGACAGATGGTGAAAGAAAATTTATAATTGATTGCCCCCATCTAGTCCTATAGACGATGAAAGGAAATTCATTTAAATGATTGCCCTCGTCTAAAAATAAAAGAAATAGATAACTTCACCGGGGTACTGAACAGGCCCACTGGCAGTGAAGTAATGTCTGAGCATGAAATAAGCACTCGAAGCGGTGAAAGGAAATTCAGTAAAAAGGGACAGGTAACTTCACCGGGGTACTGAACAGGTCTGCTGGTAGTGAAGCAATATTTGAGGTATCTGTAAGGTTGTCATACTTATCTATAACTCTATTCTAGTTATCGATTTAAAAAAAAATGGATATTCATCTTAAGTCAAATAGAGCTTCCTAGTTTTAAAACTATAAATTTTATTTCGATTGATGCAAGCTGAAATGTTCAATAATTTGTTGAGGTTCTAAAGATTATTCTAATCATCTCAATACTAACTCAATTTTGGAACAAGAAGGAGAAAATTGAAGAAGACTATAATTGAATTTCAAATAAATGAGAAGTTTTGAAAAGGTTTTCAAAGACTTTATGTAATCTCTTTTCTTGCTCCTTGATCGGTTTATCAGAGATAAACCCTTGACACCATTTACCCAATGAAGGCATTGAGTCTGCATGTTCTCCTCGTCCCGCAGGGAGACGAGGTCCCCAGTTGGAGCCTATGTTGAAACAGACCTTGAATTTTTATTCTTAAGGATAAAAGATTTGTATTTTTGATTATTTTTCAAATTTCTTAAAACAAGAATTTAATCACCGATAAATTCGCGATGCCTTGTATTATTTATTTTTGGATAAATAATGGAAAAAATCTAAACGAACATAAGTTTTCCAACACTTTTTCAAACAATATTTTAAACGGACAGTAATTTAAAGTTTGAGGAATTTTAATTTAAATCGGAAAATCAGGATTTGGAGTTTTGTGTAAACAAATGTTGATGCAAATTGAATTGCAAAATCCCGATTCCCGATTTCCCGATACTTTAAAAACTTAATTAAAACGTAATTTACTTAATTTAGAATTAAAAATAGATTTAACATTAAGTTAATCACATTGCGAAATCGGGATTCGCGGTTTTATAAGAGCAAATAATCTTGTCATCGTGTTTCCCGATTTCCCGATTTCACAATACTTTAAATCCTTAATTAAAGTTTTGAATTGATTTAATTACCGCTAAGAATGATTAAGAGTTAATTAATTACATCGCGATATCGGGATTCGCGGTTTTCTGAGAAGCATGTTTCATGTCATCAGATTTCCCGAAATCCCGATCCCCAATCTTCTGATTAACGAAACCCCGAAAAGGTCAAATCTTGATTAATTAAGATACTAAAAACGTTTTAATTTAAATAATACATCGCGATTTCGGCCATCGGGGTTCTCTGGTGACATTTTTCCTGGACATCAAAAGTGTCGAAACTCCGAAAAGCAGGTTTTCAAATTTAATTCAAGATTAATGCTAATTAATCATCCTTCTAAACAAGGCTTAAAGTTAAATTTTCTTCAAATTTCTTTAAAGCGTCATTCTCCGATTTAGTAAATTTCTATTATATTTAAAAACACCGAGAAAGCATAAGTACAAACATTAAATGCATATCTTTGGAAATATCTTTTGCATTTAAGAGCTTTAATTTCCTAACAGAGGTACAAATCTCAATGTTTTTATGATATATTCAAAGTAAACTTTTGAAACATCTATATTATCATTTTGAAGCTAAATTACTCTCTATTACAGGTTTTCAATTTAAACACAAAGCTATGGCACCCAAAAAAGCTTCGAAGAAAAATGAAGATCAACCAGAAGGTGATATTATCTCCGATACTACTACATCCGGAGTACACTCTGTCAAATCATGGACTGGAATTTCCGAAAAACTGGAGGATGAGCTTAAATATGCAGCCACTAATTCGGAAAATCACCTCCAAGATATTTCCAAGACTGAGCTTCACAAGGTTGCTGCATGTCCGAGACTCATGTCATATACCGATATGATCGCCTGGGCTCTGGATAAAGTAGATATCCCGACCAGAAGTATTCTGAACGAGCAAGGAGCTGTCATCGGCTCATTTAGGCCTAAACATATTCAAGTAATGTATAAGCTCTCGCCCAATTATAGACACACTTTTAATTATGAGTTTGTAGCCGCATTTCAAAAAAAAGAATGCATTGAAGCAGGCCAAACATACACTGACATGATTAGAGGATGGGCCAGAGATGAAAACAAGTTTAGGGATGATTTGCATGGAATTTATACCACAACTTCCTTAAACGAATATATGGTTTATGTAGCAATGATGTTATGTAGAAATTTTGGGAGAAAGGATCCTTGTCACTTTCATGCGGATTGGACACCTTTTTTAGAAGAAGTTTCAGAGGGACACAGTTTTAATTGGCACAAAATTTTATCAGATAACCTCACATCAGAGGTTGTGAATTACAAAGCAGCTAGGTCAAAAGGACAACCAATGTTTTTTATATGTCAGCTTATATTATGGATGCCATTTGTTTTATGACTCCTTTCCCACTAATGAATTGGAGTTGGAATGTTTCTTTCTCAGAGCCTGTTCATAAATACCACTCAGCTCTCTGGGAGGAAAATGAAAAAAATGTTTTTTATGAGGTTTGTCATTATGTAATTATCCCTCTTCACAAAATATTCTTTGGATGCGAACCTCCTCGCATTTCTAATACCATCATAGAAAACCTCAAGTCAGTTGCTGACTGGTTCATTGAAGAAAATTTTTCCTATGTTAGGGTTTATGGCTGTTCTATTCCGCCTCACGCACTCCCAAAAATTTTACCGGACAGGTTGATATGCAGAGAAGTGGCTTATCAGCTAGTCAATGGTGGAATTGGGTTAGAATTAAAAGCTCAGCAGAAAAAAGCATGGCCATCTTTTCCTGTTTATGTCGGAAAATTCATTTTATTAAACATAGGCCATTCTAAGACAGAG
The DNA here is from genome assembly GCA_010110895.2 of Picea sitchensis. Lineage (NCBI taxonomy): Eukaryota > Viridiplantae > Streptophyta > Pinopsida > Pinales > Pinaceae > Picea > Picea sitchensis. The sequence goes on along the minus strand of SNQJ01S0022657.1, from coordinate 161,433 downwards.
GCCGAGTCGTTGGACAAAGTGAAATTAGCAAGTATAGAGCACAGGAAACACGACCCTTACCAAATAATTAGTCGGCATTGCATACAATGTAATTTAAAAGCATATGAACATGAAATTTCAGTTTATGATGATGTTTTCAAAAATGTTAAGTCTTATGAGGAAGTACAGAACAGAGTGAAAACCTTGTCACCTAACGCACAGGTGGGGTTTGCATCTTTTTAAAGACATAGACGAAGTTTCCTGCCAAAGATTTTACAAGGTGAAATGTCAACTTCATTGCCAGAGCAAGAAACAATTCCTCCGGGGTTTGAAACTGATATTTAGGATAAGTCAAGTGACAAAGATAAGTTGAAAGATCTTGAAATACCTCCTCAGAATACAGAGGGTTCTCAGACCAAAGAACCAGAAATAGAAAAGGGAAAATGAATAGAAACAAGTCCAATAGTTCCCGATGATATCCCAGAAAATGTTGGAGGAACAGTTTCAAAGGAACTTGGCAGTCCTATCACAGCATTGACTCCACTACAGTCTACTTTCAGAACCCCTCATGAAGGAGTTCTATATGTAAGTGAATTAGAGACAATCACCAGAGATGAAATCCCTCCATCTGATTATTTTTTGAGTAAAAAATGAAGAGTTGTCTTGAAACAGGAAATTCATCATGTAGGAGAAAGAATGATCAAAAAACATAAAATTATCATTGATGGAAAGAAACTCAATGAAGGAGAATTCACTACAGAGTTAGCAGGAACCATGGGTGCTATAGCATTAGCTAACATGTATTCTGTAGGAAATCTAACCACTATGATAGAGCAAAAGGATCGGGAAATAATGCAGTTGCAGGACAGATTAAAGGAAAATGAAAGAACTATTGGCTGGGGAATACAAAAAGGTCTAGAACAAGCTAGACTCAAAGACATCCAAGAAATCCAAAAGTTGAATAAAAATTTGGATGAGGCAAAACACATGATACAGGTTACTCAAGAACAAGTGCGAAAGCTGGGCGATGAAAATAAATCTTTGCAAGATAAGATGATTTCAATTACTAATCGAGTAATTGAAATTGAACATTTCAAGACTCAAACATCAGAGATATATGCAAACATAGAAGAAGAACAACATAAAATATTATGTAATCTGGAAATCATCTAGAACTATTTTCATGAATCAAATATGTCTATGGAAAAGGTAGTTCAGAAAGAAAGGGAAGCTAAAGCAGCAATGAATTCTTTTCAAAAGGTAATAACTTCTTTACAAAAAGAATAAATTGGAAAAACCCAGAAATTACCCATTTCGGAACAGGTAAAAGGAGATATAAAGATAAAAGTTTGGGAATGAAAATTGGCAGAATATAAAGGAATTACAAAAGGAATTAATGAAGATTGTCAAAGGATCTTCAATCTTATTGAAAAAGATTCAGTAAATATCGGGACAAATGATTTTTCTGAGTTATTAGGCGAGGTCAACATTGCCAGATATCAGCTGAAGTCAAAAGAAGAATTCGAAGAAAGGAAAGCAGAAATTTCAAATATTAAAATGGTCAACATTGCAGAAATAGATAAGTGGATGATAGCTTCAAATTCAAGGTTGGAAAATGTTAAATTCACAGAGAAAACAATTGAAAGCCAGTTGCTAGGCTTACAAAGAAGATTTTTCTCTTTTGAAGAAAATGAAGTACCTGAGGCTCCTAGGGTCTTGGTAAACTTTTTGGGGAAATATGTTCAATGCATTGAAGCAGAGAAAGAAAGCTCATCAACGTAAATTTAAAATTTTGTAAATATTTTTATTGTAAACGGTTGACATTAGTTTATGTAACCGTAATATTAGGAGGTTGGTTAGTTACCAACGAAAAACTTTGATAGAAAGGTATAAATATAGTTTCAAAAGGCTGAAAGAGGGCTTCAGAAATTTTGGAGAAGGCCAATTTTTGTAAGATCAACTTTGAAGTTCATTGGAATATAAATTGCAAACAAGATTCTGGATCCTGCAATTTTGTGACTATGTTTCTTTCCCTGTTCATTACACTTTGTTCAAATTTTTCTTTAATGTGTGTTTCTAACAAGTAAATCAATTTGAATTTATATTCATTGTTGTTTATTATTTCAGATTGGTTTGGATGTTGAATGTATTACAGTCTTTCCTCTGAAATTGCTTTAGTAATTTTAAGACCTGTGAAACTTTATGTTCCTTAATATTCAACTCTATTAGTAATTTTGTTTTTCTTTCATCATTGTAAATTGAAATATAAGATTCTTTCTTGATTAAAGCCTTATATTTCTCTGTGTTGTGTTTCATTGTTTACAATTTCAAAATTGTTACAAAACCAGGAAACGACCTTGAATGTGTTTTTACATTACTGTTTTAGATTTCAAAGTTATTCTCATTAATATCAACTCTGAAAATCTGAAGTAACCATTTGATAAAAAACCCATTTACAAACCTTTAAAACCCTATCACCCATGACAGTCCCTAGTGGCAGACAACCTAACGTAGAACCTGGTCTTCAGGATCAAACCAGCATTGCCCTAAACTTATTTAATACTATTCTGCAAACAACAACCAATAGGGCTGAGTTAGAAAGATCGTGGGCTGCTATTGAACGTGACATTAGCATCCAAGAGCAACAGGAAGCAAGATAGAGACAATTGAGAAACTGAATCTGATTTAGTCTTTCTTTTTTTCTTTATTTCAAAACCTTATTATAAAAACCTTTTTTCGGATGCCTTGACGGTATGTTTTATAGCCTTAAAACATAAACTCAGGAACAACAGACATACTCCTCCTAAGGAAAAATGAATACAAATAAAAGATTGCAAAGTTCCAGGGGAAAGAGTTAGGGTCTATCCAAATTATGAAGAAAGAATATAAAGAACACAAAGAAGCCATCAAAAGGGAAGACAACACATAACCTTCTTCCTATCCATACATTGAAAATATACCTTACATCAATTTCAGTGAAGGAAGTATTGCCCTCATGTGGGACAAGAAAAAGGGAAAGCCCAAATATGACCAGAGGGATGACAACTCATGGTTTGGCCCTTACATCATAAAGAATAAGTTCGATAAATAAAAGTATTATTTGACAACTTTGGATGGGATAAAGATGACATTATCAATGGATGGATCTCTTCACCGATCTTATGTTCAGGTCACATGACTTCTTTAGGGCCTAGGCCCCTACGTAAGTAGGTAGGTCATTTTTCTTTCCTTGAATTTGCATATTGATTGATAATATTAGTTTAGATACATTTCATATTTCATTTACCTCTACTCGCATATTGGTTTCATCCTTAGTTTAGAAATTAAAAAAAAAATGCTAAAATTTTATTTTCTAGATTAGTTTTCATTTTTGGTTTTGATGTATATGGATGAAGGGTGATAGAACCACCCTAGATTTTAAGGCTTCGTGTTTTAGTGTAGGCACAGGTTTTCCAGGAGATGTTGTGGTTCTCATGCACTCTACGACGATCACATGTCCCTAAGTAGGAGCCAAATGTTATCCCGATTTTGCAAGATAACTAAGGAAATGATGTATCGAGGCCCTCGGGTTGCAGATATGGAGTGTCGAGAGACCACATGACTAGCAGTGTCCACTTTCACATACAAAATTCATCTCTATAACCACATTTTGATCCATTGTCAGTGCATCCACCACACTAGCTATCTTCTGGAAGGAAGATGGGTCTTTCTCCATGCGATACAAGTCAGGTATTATGGTAGGTAATCACCCTAATATTTGAGGCATTTAAACATGTTGTATTTAAGATGCTTTTGATTATAGAATGCCTTCTTGGAAATTATGCTTTTGACCTTGTTTCACATTGGTGAGTGTCATAGATTTCCCATTAAGTGGCCAACTTTTGGGGAAGGTTTGTGACCAGGGGTCCCCTGAGGGTTTATCATACCAGTCTCAACCATACTTACCATTTTCCGCTCATTACATTCCCATCATATTTTCCTCTTCTAGTCCCTTTGACTTTAGTTCCCCAAGAAGGGCATGTACCTCATTTCATGGGAAGAAGGGGTTGAAGGGCCAGGGGGATGGTTGCTGGAAAAAGATAAGAGAATAAAATAAACCTTCTATGTGCTCTCCCAGTCAAGTCTTGAGAATGATGACATGTTTCTCTTTAAATAATTTCAGACCTGCATAATATAAAACACATAATAAATATCTTGCTTGAATATAAGACTGACACAAGTGCGTTGCAATTCTTTACATGGTTACCCCTATGGCACTTTGTGGACCTATTTTCTCAAGTGACATTGTGTTACTGCCCCCGAGGATAATCAATTCACTATTGGGAGTGCACACATGTTTGGATCGTTGATTAATTGGAAATAAATGAGCTTGGAAAAAGGTTGCATTGAGGAAGAAGGTGCAACACACTCCCTACAAATGCATCCATAAATGAGACAATACAATCCCATGTATGTCATGAAACCCATTCATATATGAATTCTAAACCCCTATCCACCTCATCATCCACTATAGAAACTTTAAGGGGCACCCTTGGGAGCATCCCCTACTTGAGAGTTTTGGTATACCCAATAGGAATTTTATGACACCCCTACCATACCTAAACTTGGTCAATTGCATAGGGTATTGGAGAATTTGTTTAATTTGATGAGGTATTTTTGATGCACATGTGTAGGTTCCTTTTTTATTAGATGTGGTTTTCACTTTCCGTGATATTTTGACTTGAGATCCTTGGAGGGCGTACCTATTTGTTTTGGAAAACTGTTGGTTGTGGAGCCTGATTATCTTCCTGATTCAGAGGTCCTTTCTTTCAGCCATGTTTATACCCCATGAAGTATTTACACCCTAGAAGTA
>SNQJ01S0022657.1:143786-156592 GCA_010110895.2 Picea sitchensis | reverse complement strand
CAAGTTTTGTTTTTACTGTAAAGTGAAATTCTAAATAAAAAAAATACTTTTGTATGCCAGAAGTTGAAGAACTTGTGAAAATACAGTTTTTTTTGTCATAAAACAAGCAAAAGTGTTACCCAGCTTCATGATTTTACCCCCATATCTTCCAAACTAATCTGCATTTTGAAAAAAAATTCCTGCCATTTGTTGACAGGCATTTATGACACACCCTCAACTGGAAGGGAAGATCCGGACCGAGGTTGTCTATTTAACCTAAGTCATTTGGAATAATCTACCCTCTAGTCCCCAAGTTCATCTTCTCCATATAAGATTGTGTTCCCTCACAAGTAGAATTTCCATCCACTCTCTTGCTACTATTTGATAAGAATGCTTGAATAACAAGTTATGATATGAAACTAGGATGTACAAGTTACCAATGGGCATCATTATGCATACCTTAAATATTTTGTAAATCCCCATAATATTTTAAAGATTAGGCTTATGAGCAATTGTTATTATTAATAGTCAGAAATATATATGTAATAAGAAGAAGAAATATCTTAAGTTGTTTTGGTTTTTTATGTTAGATCACCAATATTATCTTCATCTCATTTCATTTATTTGAAAATAAACATGAAAAGATGTTGCATTTATTTACAACTAGGTTAACTAACATGCAACTTTTACTCTATCCTATCTAAAAACAAGAAATTAAATTTCAAATGTAAGAATATTTCCAATGAAACCATGTGCATAACAGGTGTGGAAATACAATCATACTCAGGTTTGAAAGATAATATTTAATGTATACCAGAGTACGAAGAACTGGTTTCTTTGGTGATGATGTGAAGAGTTGTTGAAGAAGAGAGTGGTGGTTCAATATGGTTGTCGCTTGGAACCAATGTTCGATATAGTCATGATTTTATTGGTTCACTTCCTCATTTAGACCACTCTGGATGTCTCCCTCTGTCATGCCAGGAAGATCGACTTCTTTCGAATAACTGGTCTCATCGGTGCATGGAGGATCTTCATAAAGGCATATAAAAAACTGCTCGATCTCAGGTTCTAATGGTGGATCTCCATTGAATGTGGTCCATGATTCTTTAGTCTCTCCTATAGGTTGGAAAGGGTGATTACAAAAGGATTTTAGATCTTCTTGTGGATGTATCTCATGGAACTCTTCTTCTTCTATCACTTTCGGAGAGGCGGATAGGCTCTTAACTATTGTCAATATTTGCTCTTCCTAAGAGGCAAATATCCCAACTACTGCTAGGATTTGAGAAAGCTATTCCAAAATCTTGATCATCTTTGATTTCTTGTTGTTGGTTTATGGGTCCTAATCAGAGCATAGGCTAACCTAATCTAAAGCCGACAAAACAATCTTCAAACCCACACTGCAGGAAATTAACACTAAGGATTCATCACTAGGGCGTAGGAATAAATTAGTTCTATCAAGACTTAGATCACAGTCTTTCATGCATTGGGGGTGATGTTTGTGTGATTAATATTGAGTATCTTACTTAAGTTTTATGTCCTTCAATGATTATTTCCTATAGCGGATCCACACTAAAATGCAATGAAAGAAACAAGCAAACGGAAATGAAATTCACGATATAAACTAACACCTTAGGAAGAATTCCAATGTGAGAAGGCCATTTATCAAAAGTTAGACCTTTAATCTGTTCATTGGTAATTAACGCTATGTGAAATTAAAGTGCAGGGAATCCAAAGGTACAGGAAAATAAAGCAATCTGAAAGAAAACTATAGGAAATTTGATTAAAGCAATCTAATATCAATCTTAAGTAAAAGACAATCAAACAAGGCTACAAATTAAATGTAAACTCAAAATCTTCCACAATCAGATGCATCACTCATGGATAAGAAGAAGAAGGAATAAGTAAAGATGATACTATAGAGATGTGAAGCAAAGAATTGAAATTCTTGTGTGATACAAAAGAAATACCAACTCTGTCAAGAAAGATGAATGTTAGATGGGTTAAGAAGAGATGAACATAGAATTTTCAATGTACACTGTAGAACTCAAAAAAGAATAATCATAAAGAAGGGAGGAATGATTCTATAGTTGACTCAAAAGTTTGAATGTACACAGTCAAATAAAATCTGGAAACATGTTTGGAGAAAATGAAATCGATTCTTGGTGACAATTTTCTAACTTAGACGATTTGCAATCAACCAAGAAAGGAAAGAAGATGAATGAAAATGAATAGATGCATAATGGCTGGTGTGTGTTAATGTGCAAGTTCTGGGTGCAAAGAATGAAGAAAAGAGAGGGTAAATCTACACATAAAAAAATGTAAATGCCCATGCATGGGTAATCAATCTATAAGCACATTATGAAAAATGACACACACTCTAAATTGTAAATAATATCTGCAATGTTGAACCTATGTTTCTATGTCTTCTATTCATAAATGAATTCAAATATCCAACTAAAGATCAAAACTTTGTTTTATGCATTTGACACAGCTAGGAATAAAAAACACTATTTAATAATGAGAGCAACAAAAAGGTGGAAAATTAATCAAGCATGAATGGGCATAATTAAAGCAAGGCACAAAGCAATGAATCATTGGTCAAATAATCATTAAGAACAAAAATAGAGCATCATGAAAACACATATATTAGAAGCTTGTAAAAGGAGTATGATTGAGATTAAATGAAAAATGGTGATGCTTTGAGTGGAAGGGCATCAATTCGAGTTGTTCATGAAACCAATTGCAGAATCAAATTGTTGAATTGAAACACACAATGCATGGAAATCAAATCAAATCAAATTCATACACTATTTAGCAAAATAAATAGAAACAGGACATACCCAGATCAAGGGGCCCTACCCGACCTAGGCATGCTCTTGGAAGACTAATTCATATCGAAACTGGAATAATGCATCAAATCTCAACCATGAACTATTCTTGTTTATTAGAAATCAAAATCTCTGATTACAACATTTTGGTCATCAATTTCATGTCTCTAATATGATGAATTTCTCCCAAATACAAATTTTAAATAATAATGGTGGCTCCTCCTCATCCCTATGAGGCTCTTATTTATACATGAAATACAAAGGGAGATGATAGAACCGAATCCCACAAACTCATATTTTGGTTAAAACCAATTTTACAAATTTTTGAACAAAATTACAAAAAACTAGGTTTTATTGTAATTTGGGCATATTCGAGTTAGGGATCCACCCATATCTTCCAAACTAATTCTCATTTTGAAAAAGTGTCCACTCCATTTATTGATGGGATTTTATGACACACCGTCAATGGGAAGGGAAGATTCAGACCCAGGTTGTCTATTTAACCCAAGTTGTTTGGTATAATCTACCCTGACGGGTTTTATGGCTTCGTTAGCCAACTAAGATCCTAAAACAACTAAAACATGTGAACTAACTAAAGATACAACTCTAACAATTTATACTTTAATTAAAAATGCTTAACTAATAGTGTTTATATACAATATATATATATATATATATATATATATAATTACAAGGTTTAAGTAAAGCCTTGTGAAAATAATTGTTTTAAGATAATGGATTTAAATAAGATTTAAAAATAAACAAAACTGTACTAGTACTATAATTAACAAACTAATAACAATGAGGGAATCGAGGCACAAGTTAGCAGTTTGAGATTTTTGCTAATTTTTGTAGAATCTTTCGCCCTGAGATGGAGGTCCACACGTGTGAGATGGGTGAATTCTGACTCACTCGTTCACATGTAAACATCATTCTGGACAAAACCGATGTCCTTGATTTCCTTCTAGAATCATTTCAAATTTTCGAATTATTTCTAGTACCAGAATGTTGTTGATGTTGGTACCAGACGAGCACAGCATTGGTACCGAATGAGCGCAGAATTGGTATCGGACAAGCTGAGTATCGGATGACCTCTAGTGCAAGAACATATTGTTTGAACATAGAAACATAGGATTAAACCATCATCAATAAAATCATGTTAAAAACATATTTAATCACTTAAAAAGGACAAGAAAACAACAATAATTAACCACAAGGTAGAATGGATGTAATAAGTGGTAAGTGACAGGATAATGGCTATAGAATTTATCAAGAGTGCAGGAATATAGCTTATGAATGGAGGTTTTACATGGGAGAATATATGACATATTTGGAGCCCAACACCAAATCTAACAAAAATATCTTCAAATAGGAAATTGATTACTTCTTTTTCAGTTTCTCGTGATAAGGCTTTTTCTTCCACCCACTTTGTGACATAATCAGTGAAAACTAATATGTATATTTTCCTTTTAGACAAAGGATTCATAGGACCTATGAAATTGGGATCCCATTTATCGGAAGGCTCCACAAGAACTTGAGGTTGTAGGGTCATTTCATCTGCTACTGTTGGCTGACTCATTTTTTTGAAACTATCACAACTTCTCACATACTTCTTTACATCTATGAAGAGAGTTGGCCAATAGTACTTGAGACAAAGTATCTTATAAGCAATTGTTTAATCTGCAAAATTATAACCACATGGTTCATCGTGGAATGCTTTTAAAATATCAAAGAACTCATCCTCTCTAACACACCTACATATTATCAAATCTTCCCTTGTATACAAAAGATCTCCTTTTACCCATGAGTATTATCACTTAGTTTAATTATATTTTTGTTTCTCTTTTGATGAAAAGTACAATGGTTCCCTGTGGATAAATAATTAGCTATATACGCAAACCATGGATATTTAGTAGATATCAATAATAAATTCTCATATGGGAAAGAATCTTCTACTAAAACACTCTCAACGAGATTATTAATGCAAGAAAGAAAGTATGCCACCTGATTATCCTTTCTAGGTCGATATGTGATAGTAATGTTGAATTCCTGTAATAATAATAACAATCATGTTACTCTACCATTAGTAATTGGCTTATTCATTAAATACTTAATGGTAAAATGATCTGTATGGACAAAGACTTCATATCCAGTGATATAATGTCGAAACTTGTTCACATAATGAATAACTTCCAACATTTCCTTTTCAATGACGGTATAGTTGAGTTCATCCAGAATTAATTTTTTACTATTAAAATAAATAACCTAGGTTAGTAGGTTTCCCTTTTGACCTAAAAATTCTCCCACTGTTGTTTCAGATGCATCTATAGAGATGTGAAAAGGTAAGCTCCAATATGGACCCCTCAATATCGATGCTATTAAAAAAAATTCTTTAATATTTTGGAAAGCAATTTAGCAATTAGTATCCCAACATTATTCAACATGTTTTACTAGTAACTTGAACAATACCAAGGCTAGTTTGCTAAAAATTTCTATAATTGACGATAATAGCCTATATAGTCTAAGAAACTTCTAATATCTTGTTGGTTTGATGGAATTGGTAATTTTAGAATTATTTCTATCTTGGATGGATCTACTTTTATCCCTATAGGAGACATCTGATGACCAAGCACAATTCCCTCAGTTTGCAACATAAAACATTTTTCATTGTTGAGTGCTAGATTAGTCTCTAGGAATCTTATTAGAACCTTTTCCACATTATCTAAATCCATATTCAAAATAATTTCCATACACTGAAAAATCATCCATGTAAACCTCTACACATTCATGTATTAATTCAACAAAAATAGCTAATACTTCCCTCTAAAATGTAGTTGGTTCATTGAATAATCCAAAGGGTAATACTTTATAGGCATATGTACCCCAAGGAAATGTGAAGATTGTATTGTCATGGTCCTCTAAATCTATTTTGATCTGATTATAGCCACTGAATCCATCGAGGAAAGAAAAATATTTCCTTCCTGCTAATGTGTCTAGGACTTGGTCGATGAAGGGTAAAGGAAAATAATATTTTAGAGTTTCTTTGTTCGATTCTTGATAGTCCACACATATTCTTCATTTTCCATTCTTTTTAGGTACTACCACCAAGGGAGAAATCCATTAGCTATCTAAGATAGGACAAATGATGTCTACTTTTAACAATTTTTGAAGTTCTTCTTTTACTATCTCTTTTAGCATTGGATCCATCCTTCTTTGTGGTTATTGATCAGGTTTTACATTCTCCTCTATATAAATATGACGTGTGCAAGTATCTGGATGGATACCTTGCATATATTTGTAGTTGTTGACTCCATGTTTTGCCTAATTGTTTCCTTCTCTAAGTCTCTTTTTGAACATGCGGATCATATAATTCATACCTCTATTAGCCCTTTTTGAAGGTATTATCAGGTTTCTTCTATCAATTTTATATGGATCATCATAAGGCATGTGTTGTATTCATTTATGATGATTTTATGATGATTTATCTTTAATCGAATAAACCCAATCCATTAACATTTGTATTTTTATTGAAAAAGGTTTAAAACACAATCTAGCCCATGATCTATCTCGTAATCTAGCCTTCGATCTAACCCTCGATCCGGCCTTCATTCTGACCCTCAATCTGACCCTCAATATGAAAATCAAAGCGTAATGAGTTGTGGGTTGGTATATCAATGGGATCTTCCTGGAAAATGTGAAACGTGGGTTTTATACCTGTTCGAACCCTCCAGCTATGGGACTCATTACATTTTGAGTCGAACAAGTTGTGTTCGACCTCTATTTTGAGCACATGAAGTTGCTAGAAGATGTTGTCTATTGTTTTTTTTAATTATTTTCTGTTGTAGGAGAGTGTCGAACTTTTCAGTGGTTGACCTCTCAGTTATATCAAAAACTCTATAAATACTGAGATCTCTCAGAACAAAAACAACAATTTATAATATAGCTATTATATTGAATTCTCTTTGTAACTCAATTCTTGTGTTAATATAAATGATGCACTGCGATTGTGACTGTTTATTGAGCTGGAGTAGTGCCATGACTATCTGGGGGACCCACCAATGGTTTGTGTATTTTGTTCATTTGTTGTATATTCATATTTATTCATCTAACTCTGGTGTGAATGTTTCTTACTTAAGTTGTATCTCCTTGTCTAATTTATAGGTTGCTTGTAATTTCCCTTATTTAGACATCTACATGTGTATCCTCTTATATATAACTTTCATGTGAAGGTTATCTACTCAGGTTGTGTTTCATAGCTACGTACATGCTCTTGATGATTTCACTGTTCATATATACACATATCTTCCTCTTCTCATTCATATAAGTTGTATTTTAATTTGCAAGATTGGTCATCTAGACAATGTATATACCAGTTTTTTATGACTCCTTAAGTTATGGCTTAAAACTAATCCTTATAGGGATGTATAGATTATTACCTCTGTGTTAGAGTATTTCCAGTCTCAGTGTGATAGGATAGTTGTTGATTTTGAATCTCCTTTGAACATTGTTTATGGATTATGTTAATATAAAATTATGTACCTAATCAATTGATATTTCCTCAATGGAAAAGATTTCAGTAGATTGTCTTGATTATACTGTGCATATCTCTGTAGAAATTAACATTGAGTTGATTATGCTTGAATTATAAGTAGTGTTAAGATTCCACCGTGATATAATTTTCCATTGTAGCACAACCACTACATTTAAATATCTTTATGATGTTGTTTACTTTCATTAAATCAGACTAGTGTAAAAGATATTATTTATTTCCTATAGAATAGAATTAATCATGAATTTTTGAAAAGATGTTTTAAGAATAGAGTTCACTTTAAAAAGTTACTTTTAATAAAGGATAGCTTGCTTCTGTTCAAGAATTGCTTACTTAAAGTAATGTGCTTACTGTTCGTAGTCACAAATTGCTTTGTATATTTGAATTAAGTTTCATTGTCCAAATAAAGCTAAGTTTGTTTATAATATCCTTCTGAAATAGAATTGTAAATTGAATATAAAGCATTGATCCCTAGGATTAACCATTTTATTCCCTAGCTAAATCCACTTTCCAAATTTCATAAGTAGTTAACCCTTTCTCTACCTTGACTCATACTGTGTCACAACTCTAAGTTTACATACCCTGTTCAATAATTTAATTGAGGGAAATTAAGGTATATAGTTTACCCATCATTTTTGGTGTCGTTGCTGAGGATTTGTCCAAAGGTATAAAACAATTAGTAAGTAGATTATTTATGAGCATTAGTGCTAGTTTGGTGGCGGAGGAACTTTAAGACGAGAGGTGAGAACCTGTGCATATGTTATAGCAAGTTCCCCAAAACCCAATGATAGTTTTATTTTTGTGTTTCTTTCATGAACAAACCTAGGGACCCAAAGGGTAAATATATTAAAACCAATCCAAAAATTCAAACTAAAGTTCCTTCTAACCATTTTTAAGGAAGAAATACTTCATCTATAAACTCTGTAGAACGGTATCGGAAAGTACAAGTAGGAGATAGGTCAACCCAAAAAGATAAAAAAATTTCAGAAGATACAAAAACTGGGGAAACCATAGAACATAAAGTTGACACACCAAAAATAGTAGGACATGAGGTAAAACCACTCAAACCTTCCAATTCCTCATCATCAAAACCAGCCAACACAACTTTTTCATTTTTAACACCATTTGGGGATTCTAACTTTATAGATATCATTGACCCTGAACATGTGAATGACCTCTTTCGAATTTCAGCAAATATAGTTGTGTCACAAGTTGAAACAACAACTTCTGAACCAATAGTTTTAATAGGCTCAAGAAAAGTCCCTGAAAACCAAATAGTAGATAATTTTTCTTATCGGAGAAATATCTCTCCTGAAAAATAACCTTGGGATGCCTCATTATCTCCAAGAATAAAACCACTAAGGTATTGTCTTTTTTGGAATCAGATTAGTATGGATGATCATGAGGATCAAAATCATGTGAGACATGATGAGGGAGAAGAAGTAGGAAACCAAACATAAACCACTTTTGGGTTTCCAATTTTGGATACCACAAAAAATGTTAATATGAAGAACATTCCACTTTCTGCACTACCTACATTTTATGTTAAGAGCAGTGTGGACCTAGACACCTTCCTGTTTGAGTTTGACATCTTGTGAAGAAGTTATAACTACTTGCAATATGCTAAAAAATTAAAACTATTTCCTGCCACTCTTAAATATTCTGCACTTAGATGGTTCATGGGATTAAGAGAGTCTAGTATCAGATATTGGGAAGATATGAAGACCATATTCCTTAGGAAATACCAAGACTATTGCAAATCTAAATATTCTCGTAATGATATCTTTAAAATTCAACAATTAGAAGATGAAAGTCTTGAAGATTACATGGAACGGTTTGCCTATATCTCACAAAAATCAAAATATCATGACCTTCCAGACGATGCAGTGATAACTCTTTTTATTAAAGGAATTTTGGAAGAATATATGGAAACACTTAATCCGGTGGCATCAGGAGATGTCTCCCATAAACCATTTGTTGATATTTGTGATATGTGTAGAAATTACTCGAGAAGAAGGGATAAAAATGGAAAGGGTGTCCAAGATCCCTATAGTAGAAACTCAAAAGGAGTTACCTCAGGTGGGATTACAAGGATGGAAATAAGAAACATGTTAGAAAACTTTAAAACTGATATTTTAAGACAATAGGTTCCCAATTGGACACTGTAAATATTAAGAAGAAACAAGAGGAAGAGAATGTTGTGATGTGCATATTTTATCTGAGGTGCAGAAGGAAGCATTCTTCAAGGGAATGCCCATTATACAACATTTCAGTCTCTGGCTTCTATACTGAAGATCATCCAACTAAATAATGCCCATCACTGCCTAGTTTAATAGCCATTTATAAAAGTGGGGATCTTGGGGAATATTCTTACACACCTAGAAGGCCATGGAATCCTAGGAGTCAACCTACATACTAGGATCTGCCATCTCAAGATCCAGCTTATATCAACAACCACAATAGTGGAAGTTACCAAATTGGCAAAATTGGCTGAAGATTATAGATGTTCAAATGTTGCATTGTTTCTATCGTCATTACATTTGTAGTTGTTCATTATTCAATTAAAGTGCTCAGAATAGAAATATTGTTGATAATGATCATAACGATTGGTACACATGGAACAAAATATTTTTCTATTGTAATGTTTGTTGACATTAGACTAGATAATTTTCCAACAACTTGCATTGTTGGTGGATCTTTTCTTTTTCTTCTTGATTTCTTAAGACATAATTCACTAATTGTCTTGGCATAGATTGGTATATTTTTTATAGATTGGAATAAGCAAAATTTAACACAAATATTTTTTATTTCATCTAACAAATCATGCTCATAGGAGACTACATATGTTTCTAGGTACAACCTCTCTAGAAAAGGAGGTGTTTTGGTCAATTGTGATTGATCCTTTTGAGGTTCAATTGATTTGTGTGCAATAGTAGTGCCAATTTTATTAGGAATCTCTTCTTTTTATTTTTCTTATATAAGTATTGGGGATTCCTTATGAAGTGTTTTTCCAGACCTTAAGTGGATATCTCGTATAAAAACAATTGAGTATGTGGGAAATGTTCCTTCCTCAACATTACAAATAGGTTTCTTCACTTTGTTATTGGGATTTGCCTTTGGTTGGGATGGTAATTGAGTTGGTATGGGTAGTGTTCAATTGGAAGGAAAGTGTAGTTTTTGTGGTTGAGTGATTTGTGATGGAGGAAGTATGGAATATGGTTGTTGGGTTAATTGTGGATATTGAGTAGATGGGACTTTTGGTTGTTGTGGATATTGTTGTTTTTGAAACGAAAAATATTGGTGTTAATATGGCTGTTGAAAATATGATTGTTGATATGGATATTGAGGATTATAGGGAGGTTGGTTTTCATAAGTGGGTCCTCGCCAACCCTGTTGATGGGGTTGGTTTTGGGCCTATTGAGGAGACCATGATTTCCAAGGCATAGGGGCATTCCATGTATTTTTTACATGATTTGGATTATAATATGTAGTAAATTTTTTAACAGGATCTTGAGACATACCTATTTTGTGTGGTTTCCATGGTATTCTTGGAGGTGCAACATAGTAAAGTGATTATGCTACTCCACTTTCGCCTTTATAAACTAATTTAAGTCCTAGCAGTGATAGTAAATGTTTTTGTAGAATTAGTTTTTGCAAAAATGCCACAAACTTGAATATTATCTAGTGGACAATCTCTTGGTGGATGTATTTTCCTACATCTAGGGAAAAAATGATAAGATATCATTTCATTCTTCCTATTTCTTCTTTGATTTTAATGTATCAATTTGAAAACCAAATGTACTTAAAATATTATTCTTGAAAATTTCCAACAAATTTCCTAATTCTTCCTTTGTTATACTTATAGTGGTTGATTTAGTGACTTTGGAAAGAATATCCCTTTGTCCTTTTCCAACCTTAGCTTTTCCCTTGGAATACTTCATGTGCATCTAATAAATTTGATTAAATGGTATAGATGAAATATCCCCATATCCCATGAGGTTAAGAACATGGATATATTCATCTCTATTTCATTTTAAAAATATAGCATGAGTAACGTCTATATTTAAAGAACTATTTTTTGATTCTGCAAATTGTACAAAACCTCTCTAGCTAGTCTTATAAACTCTCCTCCTCTTGTCGATCCATCCTAAAAATGTCTTATTTGGAATCTTGTGGCATGCAATAAGCTTGATATTTCTTAATGTACCAATATCCAATGGTATTTTCTCCTAATCCCACAAACCATTTTAAGGCATTTCCCTTCAAAGTGGAAAAAAACAAGCGGAGCTTCTGAGCATTATCAGTGTATCCATATGTGTAACATAAAATATAAAATTCAAAAGTGAATGCATCAGGGTATTAAGAGGTCATACCATAGAAGTTAGGAAGAAATGAAGGTGGAATCTTTTTCATTTTAAGCTCATTACCAAATAATGTAGGTGTTTCTAGAATAGGAAAACCGAAAGTAACTTCTTCTTCCTCATATCCTATTATGTCCCTTTCATCATTCAAACCTCTTTCCTTTCTCCTCCTCTTTCTGGTATTCTTTCTCGTTCTCCTCCAATTATTGGTTCTTGTTCTCCCCTACTCCTAGCCCTCTTTCAACTTCCCCACCTGGCTTTCTGCCTCCTAAGTGAGATTCTTCATCAACCATTTTATTCTCCAAAAATATCCAAAATTATTTATTCCAACCTTTTGGTGTGTCTTCTGGGTCCTTGAACTGTTCACCATCTTTCTCTATTTTTTTATGCTTTGATCTCCCTACAACAATTCATTTCACTTTATCCTTTTTATTTCCTGCAAACAAGTTAAACGAAATTACCAACTTAACTAGAACTCTCTAGAGTTCTCATTTTTTAGAGGTCGCATTTTTTAGCCCCATTTCAAAAAATGGTGCTATCAGTAGCACCCTGTTATAGCCTTAATTTCCACCCCATAGGCCAGAGAGGAATCCTTTTTTATTAAAAAAAATTGCAATTTTTTTTGAAAAAAAATAAAATTCAAATAAAAAACAAAAAAAATAGCATATAACATTAAAAACATGAAAAATATAACTTTAATATAACATAAAAAAAAATATAACCTAACCATATAAAATATAATATAATATATAACATAAAAAATATAAAAACAAAAACACACAAAAATATAACAAAATAACAAAAAAGACATAAAAAAAAATATAACCTAACCATATAAAATATAACATAAAAATATATAAAAAAAATTAACAGATAACATTAAAACTATTTTAAAAATAAAACAAGGGAAAGGGAGGAGGGGTGATGTCTGACATATCCCTCCCCCTTTCCACCTCGTGGCACATGTAACAAGGGAAAAGGAGGGAGGGGGGCGGCGGGTGATGCTCGGGATCGCCCTCCCCCTTTCCGTTGTTATATGTTAAAAGAGTTTTAATGTTATATTTTGTTATATTTTATATTATGTGTTAT
>SNQJ01S0022657.1:64419-103979 GCA_010110895.2 Picea sitchensis | reverse complement strand
ATTGTTTCCATGCAGGTTGCTATCAGATATTTGTTATGAAGAATGAATGACAGTAGATATGCCATCATTTGTGATTGTGTTTCACAAGTCTGAGTAGTTGTGTACTACTGGAATAGGCACAGGTGTGTTCTATTAATTGATATTGTACCAGTTGTCATAGGAGATTATCCAGTCGGATAATAATGACAGGTGCTCATGGTGCTACCAGTTGATTGGTCTATTGTGCTCAAGACCATACCTCCCTAGCTATGAGGGAGTGTTAATATTATGATAGATTTGGGAGGTATGAACCTCTATTGTGACCTATGATGAGACTAGAATCCTCCGGAAGGAAGCAAAGAATTAAAGGAAACCCTAGACAAGTTGTCGGCTGAACAAATATATTTAAATTGAATTTATTGATTCCCAGAAGGAGAAGTCGGCCCCAGTTAAACTGGCCTGTCCACTATAAATACAGGGAACCAGTTTCATTATTTCACATCTCAGCAGTTGCAGTGAGAGCTAAATCTGCGCAGGCAGTTGCAGGCAGCAGTAGTTTGGTGCGCAAGTTTTCTGGGAAAGCTGGGAAAGTGGTGTGCTAGTTTCTGGGTGGGATCATCTATTCAGTTCAGTTTTTATTCTCTTGTTTGGTGCATTTATCCTCTCTTGGCTATTGATTGCTACCGGGATTCTCTTCTCGGTCAAGGTCAAGGTTCTCGGAGGGTGGCTTCGGCCTGTGGTTAGGTGCCGAGGGTATCGTCAATGGTTAAACAAGCACAATCCTCTATATTCTAACACAGGGTTGGCGAGGACCCACTTATGAAAACCAACCTCCCTATAATCCTCAATATCCATATCAACAATCATATTTTCAACAACCATATTAACAACAATATTTTTCCTTTCAAAAACAACAATATCCACAACAACCACAAGTCCCATCTACTCAATATCCACAATTAACCCAAAAACCATATTCCATACTTCCTCCATCACAAATCACTCAACCACAAAAACTACAATTTCCTTCCAACCGAACACTACCCATACCAACTCAATTACCATCCCAGCCAAAGGAAAATCCCAATAACAAAGTGAAGAAACCTATTTGTAATGTTGAGGAAGGAACATTTCCCACATACTCAATTGTTTTTATATGAGATATCCACTTAAGGTATGGAAAAACACTTCATAAGGAATCCCCAATACTTATATAAGAAAAATAAAAAGAAGAGATTCCTAATAAAATTGGCACTACTCTTGCACACAAATCAATTGAACCTCAAAAGGATCAATCACAATTGACCAAAACACCTCCTTTTCTAGAGATGTTGTACCTGGAAAAATATGTAGTCTCCTATGAGCATGATTTGTTAGATGAATTAAAAAATATTTGTGTTAAATTTTGCTTATTTCAATCTATAAAAAATATACCAATCTATGCCAAGACAATTAGTGAATTATGTCTTAAGAAATCAAGAAGAAAAAGAAAAGATCCACCAACAATGTAAGTTGTTGGAAAATTAGCTAGTCTAATGTCAACAAACATTACAATAGAAAAATATTTTGATCTATGTGTACCAATTGTTACCATCATTATCAACAATATTTCTATTCTAAACACTTTAATTGACTAAGGAACAACTATAAATGTAATAATGATAGAAACAATGCAACATTTGAACATCTATAATCTTCGACCAATTTTTCCAATTTGGTAACTTCCACTGTTGTGGTTGTTGATATAAGGTGGATCTTGAGATGGTGGATCCTAGTATGTAGGTTCACTCCTAGGATGCCATGGCCTTCTAGGTGTGTAAGAAGATTCCCCAAGATTCCCACTTTTATAAATGGATAATAAACCAGGTAGTGATGGGCATTATTCAGTTGGATGATCTTCAGTATAGAAGACACAGACTAAAATGTTGTATAATGGACATTCCCTTAAGGAATGCCTCCTCCTGCACCTCGGATAAAATATGCACATCGCAACATTCTCTTCCTCCTATTTCTTCTTAATCTTTAAAGTGTCCAATTGGGAACCTATTGTCTTAAAATATCAGTTTTAAAGTTTTCTAACAGGTTTCCTATTTCCATCCTTGTAATCCAACCAGAGCTAACTCCTTTTGAGTTTCTACTATAGGGATCCTGAACACCCTTTCTAGTTTTATCCTTTCTTCTCGAGTAGTTTCTACACATATCACAAATATCAACAAATGGTTTATGGGAGATATCTTTTGATGACACCGGATTAAGTGTTTCTAGATATTCTTCCAAAATTCCTCTAAGAAAAAGAGTTATGACTACATCGTCTGAGAGGTCATGATATTTTGATTTTTGTGAGATATAGGCAAACCATTCCATGTAATCTTCAAGACTTTTGTCTTCTAATTGTAGAATTTTAAAGATATCATTACGAGAATATTTAGATTTTCAATAGTCTTGGTATTTCCTAAGGAATATGGTCTTTATATCTTCCCAATATCTGATACTAGACTCTCTTAATCCCATGAACCATCTAAGTGCAGAATATTTAAGAGTGGCAAGAAATAGTTTTAATTTTTTATCATCTTGCAAGTAGTTATAACTTCTACACAAGATGTCAAACTCAAACAAGAAGGTTTCTGGGTCCACACTGCTCTTAACATAAAATGTAGGTAGTGTAGAAAGTGGAATGTTCTTCATATTAACATTTTTTGTGGTATCCAAAATTGGAAACCCAAAAGTGGTTTATGTTTGGTTTCCTACTTCTTCTCCCTCATCATGTCTCACACGATTTTGATCCTCATGATCATCCATACTGATCTGATTCCAAAAAAGAGAATAACTTAGTGGTTTTATTCTTGGAGATAATGAGGCATCCCAAGGTTATTTTTCAGGAGAGATATTTCTCCGATAGGAAAAATTATCTACTATTTGGTTTTCAAGGACTTTGCTTGAGCCTATTGAAACTATTGGTTCAGAAGCTGTTGTTTCAACTTGTGACACAACTATATTTTCTGAAATTCGAAAGAGGGCATTCACATGTTCAGGGTCAATGATATCTATAAAGTTAGAATCCCCAAATGGTGCTAAAAATGAAAAAGTTGTGTTGGTTGGCTTCAATGATGAGGAATTGGAAGGTTTGAGTGGTTTTACCTCATGTCCTACTATTGTTGGTGTCTCAAGTTTATGTTCTATGGTTTCCCCAGTTTTTGTCTCTTCTGAAACTTTTTTAGCTTTTTGGGTTGACCTATATCCTACTTATACTTTCTAATACCGTTCTGTAGAGTTTATAGATGGAGTATTTATTCCTTAAAAAATGTTAGAAGTAACTTTGGTTTGAATTTTTGGATTGGTTTTAATATATCTACCCTTTGGGTCCCTAGGTTTGTTCATGAAAGAAACACAAAAATAAAAATATCATTGGGTTTGGGGGAACCTGCTATAACAAATGTCTAGGTTCTCACCTCTCGTCTTAAAGCTCCCCCACCACCAAACTAGCACTAATGCTCAGAAATAATCTACTTCCGAATTGCTTTATAAATTTGGAAAAATCCTCGGCAACGACGCCAAAAATGATGGTTAAACTATATACCTTAATTTCCCTCAATTAAATTATGGAACATGGTATGTAATATTAGAGTTGTGACATAGTATGAGTCAAGGTAGAGCAAGGGTTAACTACTTATGAAATTTGGAAAGTGGATTTAGCTAGGGAATAAAATGGTTTATCCTAGGGATCAATGCTTTATATTCAATTTACAATTCTATTTCAGAAGGAGATTATAAACAAACTGAAATTTATTTGGACAATGAAACTTAATTTAAATATACAGAGCAATTTGTGACTACGAACAATAAGCACATTACTTTAAGTAAGAAATTCTTGAACGGAAGCAAGCTATCCTTTATTAAAAGTAACTTTTTAAAGTGAACTCTATTCTTAAAACATCTTTTCAAAAACTCATGATTAATTCTATTCTATAGGAAATAAATAATATCTTTACACTAGTCTGATTGAATGAAAGTAAACAACATTATAAAGACATTTAAATGTAGTGGTTGTGTCTACGATAGCAAATTATATCACGGTGGAATCTTAGTACTACTTATAATTCAAGCATAATCAACTCAATGTTAATTTCTATAGAGATATGCAGAGTATAAACAAGACAATCTACTGAAATCTTTTCCATTGAGGAAATATCAATTGATTAGGTACATAATTTTATATTAACATAATCCATAAACAATGTTCAAAGGAGATTCAAATCAACAACTATCCTATCACACCGAGACTTGAAGTACTCTAACACGGAGGTAATTATCTATACAGCCCTGTAGGGATTAGTTTTAAGCCATAACTTGAGGAGTCATAAAAAACTGGTATATACATTGTCTAGATGACCAATCTTGCAAATTAAAATACAACTTATATGAATGAGAAGAGAAAGATATGTGTATATATGAATAGTGAAATCATCAAGAGAATGTACGTATCTATGAAACAAAACATGAGTATATAACCTTCATATGAAAGTTATATATAAGAGGATACACATCTAGATGTCTAAATAAGGGAAATTACAAGCAACCTATAAATTAGACAAGGAGATACAGCTTAAAGAAGAAGCATTCACAAGAGAGTTAGATGAATAAATATGAATATACAACAAATAAACAAAATACACATACCACTAGTGGGTCCCCCAGATAGTCATGGCACTACTCCAGCTCAATAAACAGTCACAATCTCAGTGCATCATTTATATTAACACCAGAATTGAGTTACAGAGAGAATTCAATATAATAGCTATATTATAAATCATTGTTTTTGTTCTGAGAGATCTCAGTATTTATAGAGTTGTTGATATAACTGAGAGGTCAATCACTGAAAGGGTCGAAACTCTCCTACAACAGAAAATAATTAAAAAAAAATAACAGACAACATCTTCTAGCAACTTCATGTGCTCAAAATAGAGGTTGAACACAACTTGTTTGAATCAAAATGTAATGAGTCCCATAGATGGAGGGTTTGAACAGGTATAAAACCCACGTTTCACATTTGCCAAGAAGATCCCATCGATATACCAACCCACAACTCATTACGCTCTGATTTTCATATCAAGGGTCGGATTGAGGTTCAGGACGAAGGTCGGATCGAAGGCCGAATTACGGGCCAGATTGCGTTTTCAACCTTTTTCAATCAAAATACAAATGTTAATGGATTGGGTTTATTTGATTAAGGATAAATCATCATAAAATCATCAAAACTGAATACAACACATGCCTTATGTTGATCCATAGAAAATTGATAGAAGAAACCTGATAATACCTTCAAAAAGGGCTAATAGAGGTATGAATTATACGATCCGCATGTTCAAAAAGAGACTTAGAGAAGGAAACAATTAGGCAAAACATGGAGTCAACAACTACAAATATATGCAAGGTATCCATCCAGATACTTGCACACGTCATATTTATATAGAGGAGAATGTAAAACCTGATAGATAACCACAAAGAAGGATGGATCCAATGCTAAAAGAGATAGTAAAAGAAGAACTTCAAAAATTGTTAAAAGTAGACATCATTTGTCCTATCTCAGATAGCTAATGGAATTCTCCCTTGGTGCTAGTACCTAAAAGGAATGGAAAATGGAGAATATGTGTGGACTATCAAGAATTGAACAAAGAAACTCTAAAATATTATTTTCCTTTACCCTTCATCGACCAAGTCCTAGACACATTAGCAGGAAGGAAATATTTTTCTTTCCTCGATGGATTTAGTGGCTATAATCAGATCAAAATAGATTTAGAGGACCATGGCAATACAACCTTCACATTTCCCTAGGGTGCATATGCCTATAAAGTACTACCCTTTGGATTATTCAATGCCCCAACTACATTTTAGAGGGAAGTATTATCTATTTTTGTTGAATTAATACATGAATGTGTAGAGGTTTACATGGATGATTTTTCAGTGTATGGAAATTATTTTGAATATGGATTTATATAATGTGGAAAAGGTTCTAATAAGATTCCTAGAGACTAATATAGCACTCAATAGTGAAAAATGTTTTATGTTGCAAACTGAGGGAATTGTGCTTGGTCATCAGATGTCTCCTGCAGGGCTAAAAGTAGATCCATCCAAGATAGAAATAATTATAAAATTACCAATTCCATCAAACCAACAAGATGTTAGAATTTTCTTAGACTATATAGGCTATTATTGTTAATTTATAGAAATTTTTATCAAAATAGCCTTGGTATTCTTCAAGTTACTTGTAAAAAATGTTGAATAATGTTGGGATACTAACTGCCAAATTGCTTTCCAAAATATTAAAGAATTTTTTTTAATAGCATCGATATTAAGGGGTCCATATTGGAGCTTACCATTTCACATCTCTACAGATGCATCTGAAACAACAGTGAGAGAATTTTTAGGTCAAAAGGGAAACCTTCTAACCTAGGCTATTTATTTTATTAGTAAAAACTTAATTCTGGATGAACTCAACTATACCGTCATTGAAAAGGAAATGTTGGAAGTTATTCATGATGTGAACAAGTTTCGACACTATATCACCGGATATGAAGTCTTTGTCCATACAAATCATTTTACCATTAAGTATTTAATGAATAAGCTAATTACTAATGGTAGAGTAACAAGATTGTTATTATTATTACAAGAATTCAACATTACTATCACATATCGACCTAGAAAGGATAATCAGGTGGCATACTTTCTTTCTTGCATTAATAATGTTGTTGAGAGTGTTTTAGTAGAAGATTCTTTCCCAGATGAGAATTTATTTTCTATATCTACTAAATATCCATGGTTTTCATATATAGATAATTATTTATCCACAGGGAACCATTGTACTTTTCATCAAAAGAGAAAAAAATATATAATTAAACTAAGTGATAATACTCATGGGTAAAAGGATATCTTTTGTATACAAGGGAAGATTTGATAATATGTAGGTGTGTTAGAGAGGATGAGTTCTTTGATATTTTAAAAGCATGTCACGATGAACCATGTGGTCGGAATTTTGCAGATAAAAGAACTGCTTATAAGATACTTTGTCTCAAGTACTATTGGCCAACTCTCTTCATAGATGTCAAGAAGTATGTGAGAAGTTGTGATAGTTTTAAAAAAATGAGTCAGCCAATAGTAGAAGATGAAATGACCCTGCAACCTCAAGTTCTTCTGGAGCCTTCTGATAAATGGGATCCCAATTTCATAGGTCCTATGAATCCTTTGTCTAAAGGGAAAATATACATATTAGTTTTCACTGATTATGTCACAAAGTGGGTGGAAGAAAAAACCTTATCACGAGAAACTGACAAAGCAGCAATCAATTTCCTATTTGAAGATATTTTTGTTAGATTTGGTGTTGAGCTCCAAATATGTCATATTTTCTCCCATGTAAAACCTCCATTCATAGCTATATTCCCTCACTCTTGATACATTCTATAGCCATTATCCCATCACTTACCACTAATTACATCCATTCTACCTTGTGGTTAATTATTATTGTTTTCTTGTCTTTTTTAAGTGATTAAATATGTTTTTAACATGATTTTATCGATGATGGTTTAATCCTATGTTTCTATGTCCAAACAATATGTTCCCACACTAGAGGTCATCCAGTACTCATCTCACCGAGTACCAATTCTGCGCTCGTCCAGTACCAATGTTGTGCTCGTTCGGTACCAGCATCAACAACATTCCAATACTAGAAATAATTCAAAAATTTTAAATTCTTCTAGAAGGAAATCAAGGACATGGGTTTTGTCCAGAATGATGTTTACATGCGGACGAGTGAGTCAGAATTCACCCATCTCACACGTGTGGACCTCCAACTCAGGGCGAATGATTCTGCAAAAATTAGCAAAAATCTCAAACTGCTAACTTGTGCCTCAATTCACTCATTGTTATTAGTTTGTTAATTATAGTACTAGTACAGTTTTGTTTATTTTTAAATCTTGCTTAAATCCATTATCTTAAAACAATTATTTTCACAAGGATTTACTTAAACCTTGTAATTATATATATCTATTGTATATAAACAATGTTAGTTAAGCATTTGTAATTAAAGTATAGATTGTTAGAGTTGTATCTTTAGTTAGTTCACATGTTTTATTTTTTTTACAATCTTAGTTGGCTAACGGAGCCATAAAACCCGTCAGGGTAGATTATACCAAACATATTGGGTTAAATAGACAACCTTGGTCTGAATCTTCCCTTCCCGTTGACAGTGTTTCATAAAATCCCATCAACAAATGGAGCGGACACATTTTCAAACTGCGAATTAGTTTGGAAGATATGGGTGGATCCCTAACTCTAATCTACCCAAATTACAATA
Organism: Picea sitchensis; assembly: GCA_010110895.2. Classification (NCBI taxonomy): domain Eukaryota; kingdom Viridiplantae; phylum Streptophyta; class Pinopsida; order Pinales; family Pinaceae; genus Picea; species Picea sitchensis. The sequence goes on along the minus strand of SNQJ01S0022657.1, from coordinate 95,653 downwards.
AAACCTAGTTTTTTGTAATTTTGTTCAAAAATTTCTAAAATTGGTTTTAACCAAAATATGAGTTTGGGGGATTCGGTTCTATCATCTCCCTTTGTATTTCATGTATAAATAAGAGCCTCATAGGGCTGAGGAGGAGCCACCATTATTATTTTAAATTTGTATTTGGGAGAAATTCATCATATTAGTGACATGAAATTGATGAGAAAAATGTTGTAATCAAAGATTTTGATTTGTAATAAACAAGAACAGTTCATGGTTGAGATTTGATGCATTATTCCAGTTCCGATATGAATTAGTCTTCCAAGAGCATGCGTAGGTCGGGTAGGCCCCCTTTATCCAGGTATGTCCCTGTTTCTATTTCTTTCGCTAATTAGTTTTGTAATATGTCCTCGCTTTTTCTCTATTTCTTTCGCCAATTAGTTTTATGAATTTGATTTGATTTGATTTGCTTCCATGCATTGTGCATTTCAATTCAACAATTTGATTCTGCAATTTGGTTTTATGAACAACTCGAATTGATGCCTTTCCACTCAAAGAATCACCATTTTGCATTTAACCTCAATCATACTCCTTTTACAAGCTTCTAATATATGTGTTTTCATGATGCTCTATTTTTGTGCTTAATGATTATTTGACCAATAATTCATTGCTTTGTGCCTTGCTTTAATTATGCCCATTCATGCTTGATTAATTTGTCACCTTTTTGTTGCTCACATTATTAAATAGTGTTTTTTCTTCCTAGTTGTGTCAAACGCATAAAACAGAGTTTTGATCTTTAGTTAGATATTTGAATCCATTTATGAATAGAAGACACAGAAACATAGGTTCATAACTGCACTTATTATTTACAATTTAGAGTGTGTGTCATCCTTCATGATGTGCTTACAGATAGATTACCAATGCATGGGCATTTACATTTTTTTATGAGTAGATTTACCCTCTCTTTTCTTCATTCTTTGCACCTAGAACTTGCACATTAACAAACACCACCCATTATGCATCTATTCATTTTCATTCATCTTCTTTCCTTGCTTGGTTGATTGCAAATCCTCTAAGTTAGACAATTGTCACCAAGAATCCATTTCATTTTCTTCAACCATGTTTCCATATTTTATTTGACTGTGTACATTCATCCTTTTGGGTCAACTATAGAAGCATTCCTCCCTTCTTTATGATTATTCTTTGTTGAGTTCTACAATGTACATTGAAAATTCTATGTTCATCTCTTCTTAACCCATCTAACATTCATCTTTCTTGACAGAGTTGGTATTTCTTTTGTATCGCATAAGAATTTCAATTCTTTTCTTCACATCTCTATAGTATCATATTTACTTATTCCTTCTTCTTCTTCTTCTCGATGATTGATGCATTTGATTGTGGAAGATTTTGAGTTTAGATTTAATTTGTAGCCTTGTTTGATTGTCTTTTACTTAAGATTGATATTAGATTGCTTTAATCAAATTTCCTACAGTTTTCTTTCAGATTGCTTTATTTTCCTGTACCTTTGGATTCCTTGCACTTTAATTTCACATAAATTTAATTACCAAGGAACATAATAAATGTCTAACTCGTGATATATGGCCTTCTCGCATTGGAATTCTTCCTAAGGTGTTAGTTTCTACTGTGAATTTCATTTCTGTTTGCTTGTTTTTTTCATTTCATTTAAGTGTGGATTCACTATAGGAAATAATCATTGAAGGACATAAAACTTAAGTAAGATAATCACGATTAATCACATGAACATCACCCCAACTGCATGAAAGACTGTGATCTAAGTCTTTATAGCACTAAGTTATTCCTACGCCCCAGTGATGAATCCTTAGTTTTAATTTCCTGCAGTGTGGGTTTGAAGATTGTTTTGTCGGCTTTAGATTAGGTTAGCCTATGCTTTGATCTTGTATTTCATGCACCTGCACCTTGAAGTTTACGAAACCCAGTTGATAATTAAATGTGGAAATTAATAGTGCCTATATTTAGACCACATTTGGCATCATTGCCAAGGAGGTGCTAAAGGGATTAGAGCATAGGTAGGTTGTTTTTATTTCTCCAAATTCGTGAGTGTTCCTTTCATGCAAGTGTGTTTCTTTTCATGCAAGTGTCTTTATTTTCATGCAAGTGTTATGTGATTTTATGTATGACCCAAGGGCGGAGAGAATACGGTAAGATGTGAGGGAAGATCCCAAACATCCACTTTAGTGGGGTTGCTCCAAACCTAGGTTGTTCTCTTCCTTTTAGTGGTTAGAATTTGTGTTTTATTAGGATTACCCATTTTTTTTTTATATATGAGAAGAGAAGCTAACTTGTGTGAATAGATAACTTGGTGACAGTAGGGTCCTAGTAGCATGGTGATGCTTCGAGTATATAATTGGTTTGCTTACATTTTCTTTTAGTTTGCTTGTTTTTTCTTTAGGATTTTTAAAAGTTTTTGGGCATTGTACAAACCCCCCCCCCTCCCACACTAATCCATGTGTGAATCAGGACCCATCAACCAGCAAGAAGAAATCAAAGATGATCAAGAGTTTGGAAGAAATTTCTCAAATCCTAGTAGTAGTTGGGATCTTTGCCACTCAGGAAGACCAAATATTGACAATAGTTAAGAGCCTATCCACCTCTCCGAAAGAGATAGAAAAAGAAGAGTTCCATGAGATACATCCACAAGAATATCTAAAAGCCTTTTGTAATCACCCTTTCTAACCTATAGTAGAGACTAAAGAATCATGGACCACATTCGATGGAGATCCACCATTAAAACCTGAGACGAGGAGTTTTTTAAATGCCTTTATAAAGATCCTCCGTGCACCGATGAGACCAGTTATTCGAAAGAAGATGATCTTGTTGGAATGACAGAGGGAGAGATGCAGAGTGGTCTAAATGAGGAAGTGAATCAATAAAATCATGACTATATCGAACATTGGTTCCAGACGACAACCATATTGAACCACCACTCTCTTCTTCAACAACTCTTCACATCATCACCAAAGAAACCGGTTCTTCGTACTCTGGTATACATTAAATATTATCTTTCAAACCTAAGTATGAATGTATTTGTACACCTGTTACGCACATGGTTGCATTAGAAATATTCTTACATGTGAAATTTAATTTCTTGTTCTTAGATAGGATAGAGTAAAAGTTGCATCTTAGTTAACCTCATTGTAAATAAATGCAACATCTTTTCATGTTTATTTTCAAATAAATGAAATGAGATGAATATAATATTGGTGATCTAATATAAAAAACAAAAAGAACTTAAGATATTTCTTCTTATTATTACATACAGATTTCTGACTATTAATAATAACAATTGCTCATAAGCCTAATCTTTAAAATATTATGGGGATTTACAAAATATTTAAGGTCTGCATAATGATGCCCATTGGTAACTTGTACATCCTAGTTTCATATCAGAACTTGTTATTCAAGAATTCTTATCAAATAGTAGCAGGAGAGTGAATGAAACTTCTACTTGTGAGGGAACACAATCTTATATGGAGAAGGTGAACTTGGGGACTAGAGGGTAGATTATACCAAACGACTTAGGTTAAATAGACAACCTCGGTCCATATCTTCCCTTCCCATTGACGGTGTGTCATAAATGCCTGTCAACAAATGGCGCTGGCACTTTTTTTAAATGCAGATTAGTTTGGAAGATATGGGTGGATCCCTAACTCAAATCTGCCCAAATTACAATAAAACCTAGTTTTTTGTCATTTTGTTCAAAAAATTGTAAAATTGGTTTTAACAAAAATATGAGTTTGGTGGATTCATTTCTATCATCTCCCTTTGGATTTCATGTATAAAAAAGAGCCTCATAGGGTTGAGGGGGAGCCATCATTATTATTTAAAATTTGTATTTGGGAGAAAATCATCATATTAGAGACATGAAATTGATGAGCAAAATGTTGTAATCAGAGAATTTGATTTGTAATAAACAAGAAGAGTTCATGGTTGAGATTTGATGCATTATTCTAGTTCTGATCTGAATTAGTCTTCCAAGAGCATGCCTAGGTCGAGTAGGGCCCCTCGATCTGGGTATGTCTCTGTTGCTATTTCTTTTGCTAATTAGTTTATGAATTTGATTTTATTTTATTTCCATGCACTGTGTGTTTCAATTGAGCAATTTGATTCTGAAATTGGTTTCATGAACAACTCGAATTGATGTCCTTCCACTCAAAGAATCACCATTTTGCATTTAACCTCAATCATACTCCTTTTACAAGATTCTAATATATGTGTTTTCATGCTGCTCTATTTTTGTGCTTAATGATTATTTGACCAACAATTCATTGCTTTGTACCATGCTTTAATTATGCCCATTCATGCTTGATTAATTTTCCACCTATCGTTTCTCGTATTATTAAATACTTTTTTTTCTTCCTAGCTGTTTCAAATGCATAAAACAAAGTTTTGATCTTTATTTCAATATTTGAATTCATTTATGAATAGAAGACACATAAACATAGGTTCAGAACCACACTTATTATTTACAATTTAGAGTGTGTGTGTCATCCTTCATGATGTGCTTATAGATTGATTACCCATGCATGGGCATTTACATTTGTTTATGAGCAGATTTACCCTCTCTTTTATTCATTATTTGCACCCAGAAATTGCACATTAACACACACCACCCATTATGCATCTATTCATTTTCATTCATCTTCTTTCCTTGCTTAGGTGATTGCAAATCCTCTAAGTTAGACAATTGTCACCAAGAATCCATTTCATTTTCTTCAACCATGTTTCCAACTTTTATTTTACTATGTACTTTCAACCTTTTGAGTCAACTATAGAAGCATTCATCCCTTCTTTATGATTATTCTTTGTTGAGTTCTACAGTGTACATTGAAAATTCTATGTTCATCTCTTCTTATCCCATCTAACATTCATATTTCTTGACAGAGTTGGTATTTATTTTCTATCGCATAAGAATTTCAACTCTTTGATTCACATCTCTATAGTATCATATTTACTTATTTCTTCTCCTTCTCCATGATTGATGCATCTGATTGTGGAAGATTTCGAGTTTAGATTTAATTTGCAGCCTTGTTTGATTGTCTTTTGCTTAAGATTGATTTTAGATTTCTTTCATCAAATTTCTTGCAATTTGCTTTTAGATTGCTTTATTTTCTTGTACCTTTGGATTCCTTGCACTTTAATTTCACATAGATTTAATTACCAACGTAAAAATTAAAGGTCTAAATCATGAGATATGGCCTTCCCGTGTTGGAATTCTTCCTAAGGTGTTAGTTTCTATTGTGAATTTCATTTTTGTTTTCTTGTTTCTTCGTTGCATTTAAATGTGGATCCGCTATAGGAAATAATCATTGAAGGACGAAAAACTTAAGTAATTTACTCACGATTAATCACACGAACATCACCCTGAGTGCATGAAATACTGTGATCTAAGTCTCTATAGCACTAAGTTATTCCTACATCCCAGTGATGAATCCTTAGTGTTAATTTCCTTCAGTGTGGGTTTGAAGATTGTTTTGTCAGCTTTATATTAGGTTAGCCTATGCTCAGATCCGGTGTTTCATGCGCCTACACCTTGAAGTTTACGAACCCTGGTTGATAATGCATATATTTAGCCCAACATTTTGGTGTCATTGTCGGGGAGGTGCTAAAGGGATTAGAGCATAAGTAGGTTGTTTTTATTTCTCCAAAGCCTTGAGTGTTCCTTTCATTCAAGTGTGTTTCTTTTCATGCAAGTGTTATGTGATTTTAAGGATGACCTTAGGGTGGAGAGAAGATGGTAAGACATGAGGGAAGAGCCCACACATCCACTTTAGTGGGGTTTCTCCAAAGATAGGTTGTCCTCTTCCTTTTAGTAGTTAGAATTTGTGTTTTATTAGAATTAGCCATTTTTTTTTATATATGAGAAGAGAAGCTAACTTGTGTGATTAGATAACTTGGTGACAACAAGGTCCTAGTAGCATGGTGATGCTTTGATTATATAATTGGTTGGCTTACATTTTCTTTTAGTTTGCTTCTTTTTTCTTTAGGATTTTTAAACGTTTTTGGGCACTGTAAGAAACCCCCCTACACTAATCCATGTGTGAATCAAGAGCCATCAACCAACAACAAGAACTCAAATATGATCAAGAGTTTGGAAGAACTTTCTCAATTCCTAGAAACAGTTTGAATCTCTGCCTCAAGGAAGAGAAAATATTGATAGTAGTCAAGAGCCTATCTGCCTCTTAGGAAGTGATAAAGAAGAAGAGTTCCATGAGATACATCCACAAGAAGATATAAAATAATTTTTTAATCACCCTTTCCAACCTATAGGAGAGACTAAAGAATCATGGACCACATTCAATGTATATCCACCATTAGAACCTGAGATCGAGGAGTTTTTGATATGCCTTTCTGAAGATCCTCCATGCACTGAGGGGATCAATTATTCGAAAGAAGATGATATTCCTGGCATGACAGAGGGATACATGCAGAGTGGTCTAAATGAGGAAGTGAACCAAGAAAATCATGCCTATATCAAACATTGGTTCCAAATGACAACCATATTGAACCACCACTCTCTTCTTCAACAACTCTTCACATCATCCCCAAAGAAACCGGTTCTTCGTACTCTGGTATACATTAAATATTATCTTTAAAACCAGAGTATTAATTTATTTCTACACCTATTACACACATGGTTACATTGGAAATATTCTTAGACGTGAAATTTAATTTCTTGTTCTTAGATATGATAGAGTAAAAGTTGCATGTTAGTTAACCTAGTTTTAAATAATTGCAACATCTTTTTATGTTTATTTTCAAATAAATGAAATGAGATGAAGATAATATTGGTGATCTAATATAAAAAACAAAAACAACCTAAAATATTTCTTCTTATTATTACATATAGATTTATGACTACTAATAATAACAGTTTCTCATAAGCCTAATCTTTAAAATATTATGGGGATTTACAAAATCTTTAAGGTCTGCATAATGATACCCATTGGTAACTTGTACATCCTAGTTTCATATTAGAACTTGTTATTCAAGCATTCTTATCAAATAATAGCATGAGAGTAAATGAAACTTCTACTTGTGAGGGAACACAATCTTATATGGAGAAGATGAACTTGGGGACTAGAGGGTAGATTATACAAAACGACTTAGGTTAAATAGACAACCTCGGTCCAGATCTTCCCTTCCCATTGACAGTGTGTCATAAACATCCGTCAACAAATGACGCAGACACATTTTCAAAATGCATCCGGATTAGTTTGGCAGATATGGGTGGATCCCTAACTCGAATCTACCCAAATTACAATAAAACCCTATTTTTTGTAATTTTGTTTAAAAATTTGTAAAATTCGTTTTAACCAAAATATGAGTTTGGCGGATTCATTTCTATCATCTCCCTTTGGGGGATTCATCATATTAGAGACATGAAATTGATGAGAAAAATGTTGTAATCAAAGATTTTGATTTCTAATAAACAAGAATAGTTCATGGTTGAGATTTGATGCATTATTCCAGTTACGATCTGAATTAGTCTTCCAAGAGAATGCCTAGGTTGGGTAGGGCCCCTCGACCCGGGTATGTCCCTTTTGCTATTTATTTTTCTAATTAGTTTATGAATTTGATTTGATTTGATTTCCATGCACTGTGTGTTTCAATTCAGCATTTTGATTATGCAATTGGTTTCATGAACAACTCGAATTGATACCCTTCCACTCAAAGCATCACCATTTTGCATTTATGCTCAATCATACTTCTTTTACAAGATTCTAATATATGTGTTTTCATGCTGCTCTATTTTTGTTCCTAATTATTATTTGACCAATGATTCATTGCTTTGTGCCTTGCTTTAATTATGCCCATTCATGCTTGATGAATTTGCCACCTATTTGTTTCTCACATTATTAAATAGTGTTTTTTCTTCCTAGCTGTGTCAAATGCATAAAATAGAGTTTTGATATTTAGTTGGATATTTGAATTCATTTATGAATAGAAGACACAGAAACATAGGTTCATAACTGCACTTATTATTTACAATTTAGAGTGTGTGTCATTCTTCATGATGTGCTTATAGATTGATTACCCATGCATGGGCACTTACATTTGTTTATGAGTAGATTAACCCTCTCTTTCTTCATTCTTTGCACCCAAAACTTGCACATTAACACACACCACCCATTATGCATCTATTCATTTTCATTCATCTTCTTTCCTTGCTTGGTTGATTGCAAATCCTCTAAGTTAGACAATTGTCACCAAGAATCCATTTCATTTTCTTCAACCATGTTTCCAGCTTTTATTTGACTATGTACATTCAACCTTTTGAGTCAACTATAGAAGCATTCCTCCCTTCTTTATGATTATTCTTTGTTGAGTTCTATAGTGTACATTGAAAATTCTATGTTCATCTCTTCTTAACCCATCTAACATTCATCTTTCTTAACAGAGTTGATATTTTTTTTCTATTCCATAAGAATTTCCATTTTTTGCTTCACATCTCTATAGTATCATCTTTACTTATTCCTTCTCCTTCTTCTCCATGATTGATGCATCTGATTGTGGAAGATTTCGAGTTTAGATTTAATTTGCAGTCTTGTTTGATTTTCTTTTGCCTAAGATTGATTTTAGATTGCTTTCATCAAATTTCCTACAGTTTGCTTTCAGATTGATTTATTTTCTTGTACCTTTGGATTCCTTACACTTTAATTTCACATAGATTTAATTACCAACGGACATATTAAAGGTCTAACTCGTGAGATATGGCCTTCCCACCTTGGAATTCTTCCTAAGGTGTTAGTTTCTATCGTGATTTTCATTTCCATTTGCTTGTTTCTTTCATTGCATTTAAGTGTGGATCTGCTATAGGAAATAATCAATGATGGAACTAAAACTTAAGTAAGATACTCACAATTAATCACACGAACACCACCCCGAGTGAATGAAAGACTATGATCTAAGTCTTTATAGAACTAAGTTATTCCTATGTCCCAATGATGAATCCTTAGTGTTAATTTCTTGCAATGTGGGTTTAAAGATTGTTTTGTCGGCTTTATATTAGTTTAGCCTATGCTATGATCATGTGTTTCATGCGCTTGTACCTCAACATTTACGAACCCCGGTTGATAATTAAATCTGGGAATTAATAGTGCATATATTTAGCCCAACATTTTGGCGTCGTTGTCAAGGAGGTGCGCAAGGGATTAGAGCATAGGTAGGTTGTTTTTATTTCTCCAAAGCCTTGAGTGTTCCTTTCATGCAAGTGTGTTTATTTTCATGCATGTGTGTTTATTTTCATGCAAGTGTTATGTGATTTTAAGGATGACCTAAGGGTGGAGAGAAGATGGTTAGACGTGAGGGAAGATCCCACACATCCACTTTAGTGGGGTTTCTCCAAAGTTAGGTTGTCCTCTTCCTTTTAGTAGTTAAAATTTGTGCTTTATTAGAATTAGCCTTTTTTTTTATATATATGAGAAGAGAAGATAACTTGTGTGAATAGATAACTTGGTGATAGCAGGGTCCTAGAAGCATAGTGATGCTTCGATTATATAATTGGTTGCCTTACATTTGCTTTTAGTTTGCTTCTTTTTTCTTTAGGGTTTTTAAAATTTTTTGGGAACTGTAAGAACCCCCCCTACACTAATCCATCTATGAATCAGGACCCATCAACCAGCAACAAGAACTCAAATATGATCAAGATTTTGGAAGAAATTTCTCAAATCCTAGAAGTAGTTGGGATCTCTGCCTCTCAGGAAGAACAAATATTAACAGTAGTCAAGAGCCTATCTACCTCTCCGGAAGTGATAGAAAAAGAAGAGTTCCATGAGCTACATCCACAAGAAGATATAAAATATTTTTGTAATCACCCTTTCCAACCTATAGGAGAGACTAAAGAATCATGGACCGCATTCGATGGAGATCCACCACTAGAACCTGAGATTGAGGAGTTTTTGATATGCCTTTTTGAAGATCCTCCATGCACTGACAGGACCAGTTATTCGAAGGAAGATGATCTTCCTGGCATGACAGAGGGAGACATGCAAAGTTTTCTAAATGAGGAAGTGAACCAAGAAAACCATGACTATATCGAACATTGGTTCCAGACGACAACCATATTGAACCACCACTCTCTTCTTCAACAACTCTTCACATCATCACCAAAGCAACCGGTTCTTCGTACTCTGGTATACATTAAATATTATCTTTCAAACCAGAGTATGAATGTATTTCTACACATATTACGCACATGGTTACATTGGAAATATTCTTACACATCAAATTTAATTTATTGTTCTTAGATAGGATAGAGTAAAAGTTGCATGTTAGTTAACCTAGTTCTAAATAAATGCAACATATTTTCATGTTTATTTTCAAATAAATGAAATGAGATGAAGATAATATTGGCGATCTAATATAAAAAACCAAAACAACCTAAAATATTTCTTCTTCTCATTACATACAAATTTCTGACTATTAATAATAATAGTTTCTCATAAGCCTAATCTTTAAAATATTATGGGGATTTACAAAATCTTTAAGGTCTGCATAATGATGCCCATTGGTAACTTGTACATCCTAGTTTCATATCAAAACTTGTTATTCAAGCATTCTTATCAAATAGTAGTAGCAGAGTGAATGAAACTTCTACTTGTGAGGGAACGCAATCTTATATGGAGAAGATGAACTTGGGGGCTAGAGGGTAGATTATACCAAACGACTTGGGTTAAATAGACAACCCCAGTTTAGATCTTCCCTTCTCGTTGACGGTGGCTCATAAGCGCCCGTCAACAAATGGCACAGGAACCTTTTCAAAATGCGAACTAGTTTTCAAGATATGGGTGGATCCCTAACTCGAATCTGCCCAAATTACAATAAAACCTAGTTTTTTGTAATTTTGTTCAAAAAATTCTAAAAATAGTTTTAACCAAAATATGAGTTTGGGGGATTCATTTCTATCATATCCCTTTGGATTTCATGTATAAATAAGAGCCTCATAGGGCTGAGGAGGAGCCATCATTATTATTTAAAATTTGTATTTGGGAGAAATTCATCATATTAGAGACATGAAATTGATGAGCAAAATGTTGTAATCAGAGATTTTGATTTCTAATAAACAAGAAAAGATCATAGTTGAGATTTGATGCATTATTCCAATTCCGATCTGAATTAGTCTTCCAAGAGCATGCCTAGATTGGGTAGGGCCCCTTGATCCGAGTATGTTCCTATTGCTAATTCTTTTGCTGATTAGTTTATGAATTTGATTTGATTTGATTTCCATGCACTGTGTGTTTCAATTCAACAATTTGATTCTACAATTGGTTTCATGAACAACTCGAATTGATGCCCTTCCCCTCAAAGCATCACCATTTTTCATTTAACCTCAATCATAGTCCTTTTCCAAGCTTCTAATATATGTGTTTTCATGCTGCTCTATTTTTGTGCTTAATGATTATTTGACCAACGATTCATTTCTTTGTGCCTTGATTTAATTATGCTGATTCATGCTTGACTAATTTGCAACCTATTTGTTGCCCGCATTACTAAATAGTGTTTTTTCTTTCTAGCTGTGTCAAATGCATAAAACAAAATTTTGATCTTTAGTTGGATATTTGAATTCATTTATGAATAGAAGACACAGAAACGTAGGTTCATAACTGCACTTATTATTTACAATTGAGAGTGTGTGTCATCCTTCATGATATGCTTACAGATTGATTACCCATGCATGGGAATTTACATTTGTTTATGAGTAGATTTACCCTCTCTTTTCTTCATTATTTGCACCCAGAACTTTCACATTAACACACACCACCCATTATGCATCTATTCATTTTCATCCATCTTCTTTCCTTGCTTGGTTGATTGCAAATCCTCTAAGTTAGACAATTGTCACCAAGAATCCATTTCATTTTCTTCTATCATGTTTCCAACTTTTATTTGAGTATGTACATTCAACCTTTTGAGTCAACTATAGAAGAAGTCCTCCCTTCTTTATGATTATTCTATGTTGAGTTCTATAGTGTACATTGAAAATTCTATGTTCATCTTTTCTTAACCCATCTAACATTCATCTTTCTTGACAGAGTTGGTATTTCTTTTCAATCGCATAAGAATTTCAATTCTTTGCTTCACATCCATATAGTATCATCTTTGCTTATTCCTTCTCCTTCTTCTCCATGATTGATGCATCTAATTATGGAAGATTTCGAGTTTAGACTTAATTTGCAGCCTTATTTGATTGTCTTTGGCTTAAGATTGATTTTAGATTCCTTTCATCACATTTCTTACAGTTTGATTTCAGATTGCTTTATTTTCCTGTACCTTTGGATTCCTTGCACTTTAATTTCACATAGCTTTAATTACCAACGGACAAATTAAAGGTCTAACTTGTGAGATATGGCCTTCCCACATTGGAATTCTTCCTACGGTGTTAGTTTCTATTGTGAATTTCATTTCTTTTTTCTTGTTTCTTTCATTGCATTTAAGTGTGGATCTGCTATAGGAAATAATCATTGAAGGATAGAAAACTTAAGTAAGATACTCACAATTATTCACACGAACATCACCCCGAGTGCATGAAATACTGTGATCTAAGTCTTTATAGCACCAAGTTATTCCTACATCCCAGTGATGAATCCTTAGTGTTAATTTCCTGCAGTGTGGGTTTGAAGATTGTTTTGTCGGCTTTAGATTAGGTTAGCCTAAGCTCTGATCCTACGTTTCATGCGCCTACACCTCGAAGTTTATGAACCCTGGTCGATAATTAAATGTGGTAATTAATAGTAAATATATTTAGCCCGACATTTTGGCATTGTTTTTGAGGAGGTGCTAAAGGGATTAGAGCATAGGTAGGTTGTGTTTATTTCTCCAAAGCCTTGAGAGTTCCTTTCATGCAAGTGTGTTTCTTTTCATGCAAGTGTTATGTGATTTTAAGGATGACCTAAGGGTGGAGAGAAGACAGTAAGATGTGAGGAAAGAGCTCACACATCAACTTTAGTAGGGTTGCTCCAAAGTTAGGTTGTCCTCTTCCTTTTAGTAGTTAGAATTTGTGTTTTTTTAGAATTATCCATTTGTTTTTTTATATATGAGAAGAGAATATAACTTGCGTGAACAGATAAATTGGTGACAATAAGATCCTAGTAGCATGGTGATGCTTCGAGTATATAATTGGTTTTCTTACATTTTATTTTAGTTTGCTTCTTTTTTCTTTAGGATTTTTAAAAGTTTTTGGGCACTGTAAGAACCCCCACTACACTAATCCATGTGTGAATTAGGACCCATCAACCAGCAACAAGAACTCAAAGATGATAAAGAGTTTGGAATAACTTTCTCAAATCGTAGCAACAATTGGGATCTCTGCCTCTCAGGAAGAGCAAATATTGACAGTAGTCAAGAACCTATCTGCTTCTCCGGAAGTGCTATAAGAAGAAGAGTTCCATGAGATACATCCACAAGAAGATCTAAAATCCTTTTGTAATAACCCTTTCCAACCTATAGGAGAGACTAAAGAATCATGGACCACATTCGATGGAGATCTAGCATTAGAACCTGAGATCGAGGAGTTTTTGATATGCCTTTTCGAGGATCCTCCATGCACTAACGAGACCAATTATTCAAAAGAAGATGATATTCCTAGCATGATAGAGGGAGACATGCATAGTTCTATAAATGAGGAATTGAAGCAATAAAATCAGGACTATATCGAACATTTATTCCAGATGACAACCATATTGAACCACCACTCTCTTCTTCAACAACTCTTCACATCATCACCAAAGCAACCGATTCTTCATATTCTGGTATACATTAAATATTATCTTTTAAACCCGAGTATGAATGTATTTATACACTTGTTAGGGACATGGTTACATTGGAAATATTCTTACAAGTAAAATTCAATTTCTAGTTCTTAAATAGGATAGAGTAAAAGTTGCATGTTAGTTAACCTAGTTCTAAATAAATGCAACATCTTTTCATGTTTATTTTCAAATAAATGAAATGAGATGAAGATAATATTGGTGATCTAATATAAAAAACCAAAACAACTTAAGATATTTCTTCTTATTATTACATACATATTTCTGACTATTAATAAAACAGTTGCTCATAAGCCTAATCTTTAAAATATTATGGGGATTTACAAAAGATTTAAGGTTTGCATAATTATGCCCATTGGTAACTTGTACATCCTAGTTTCATATTAGAACTTGTTATTCAAGCATTGTTATTAAATAGTAGCAGGAGAGTGAATGAAACTTCTACTTGTGAGGGAACACAATCTTATATGGAGAAGATGAACTTGGGGACTAGAGGGTAGATTATACAAAATGGCTTGGGTTTAATAGACAACCTTGGTTTGGATCTTCCCTTCCTGTTAATGGTGTGTCATAAATTCCCATCAACAAATGGCGTGAGAAATTTTTCAAAATGAAAATTAGTTTGGAAGATATGGGTGGATTCCTAACTCGAATCTGCCCAAATTACAATAAAACCCAGTTTTTTGTAATTTTGTTCAAAAATTTGTAAAATTGGTTTTAACCAAAATATTATTTTGGGGGATTCGGTTCTATCATCTCCCTTTGGATTTCATGAATAAATAAGAGCCTCATAGGGCTGAGGAGCAACCATCATTACTATTTAAAATTTGTATTTGGAAAAAATTCATCATATTAGAGACATGAAACTGATGAGCAAAATGTTGTAATCATAGATTTTGATTTCTAATAAACAAGAACAGTTCGTGGTTGAGATTTGATGCATTATTCCAGTTCCGATCTGAATTAGTCTTCCACGAGCATGCCTAGGTCAGGTAGGGCCCCTCGATCCGGGTATGTCCATGTTGCTATTTCTTTTGCTAATTAGTTTATGAATATGATTTGATTTGATTTCCATGCACTGCGTGTTTCAATTCAGCAATTTGATTATGCAATTGGTTTCATGAACAACTCAAATTGATTCCCTTCCACTCAAAGAATCACCATTTTGCATTTAACCTCAATCACACTCATTTTACAAGCTTCTAATATATGTGTTTTCATGCTGCTCTATTTTTGTGCTTAATGATTATTTGACCAATGATTCATTGCTTTGTGCCTTGCTTTAATTATGCCCATTCATGCTTGATTAATTTTCCACCTATTTGTTTCTCGCATTATTAAATAGTGTTTTTTCTTCCAAGCTGTTTCAAATGCATAAAAAAAAGTTTTGATCTTTATTTGGATATTTGAATTCATTTATGAATAGAAGACACAGAAACATAGGTTCAGAACTGCACTTATTATTTACAATTTAGAGTGTGTGTCATCCTTCATGGTGTGCTTACAGATTGATTACCCATGCATGGGAATTTACATTTCTTTGTGAGCATATTTACCCTCTCTATTCTTCATTCTTTGCACCCATAACTTGCACATTAACACACACCACCCATTATGCATCTATTCATTTTCATTCATCTTCTTTCCTTGCTTGTTTGATTGCAAATCCTCTAAGTTATACACTTGTCACCAAGAATCCATTTCATTTTCTTTAACCATGTTTTGAGCTTTTATTTGACTGTGTACATTCAAACTTTTGAGTCAACTATAGAAGCATTCCTCCCTTCTTTATGATTATTCTTTGTTGAGTTCTAGAGTGTACATTGAAAATTCTATGTTCATTTCTTCTTAACCCATCTAACATTCATCTTTCTTGACAGAGTTGCTATTTCTTTTCTACCGCATAAGAATTTCAATTCTTTGCTTCACATCTCTATAGTATCATATTTACTTATTCCTTCTCCTTCTTCTCCATGATTGATGCATCCAATTATGGAAGATTTCGAGTTTATATTTAATTTGCAACCTTGTTTGATTGTCTTTTGCTTAAGATTGATTTTAGATTGCTTTCATCAAATTTCCTACAATTTTCTTTTAGATTGGTTTATTTTCTTGTACGTTTGGATTCCTTGCACTTTAATTTCACATAGATTTAATTACCAACGGATAGATTAAAGGTCTAACTCGTGAGATATGGCCTTCCTATATTGGAATTCTTCCTAAGGTGTTAGCTTCTATCATGAATTTGAATTTCGTTTGTTTGTTTCTTTCATTTCTTTTAAGTGTCGATCCGCTATAGGAAAAAATCATTAAGGACACAAAACTTAAGTAAGATACTCACGATTAATCACACGAACATCACCCCGAGTGCATGAAAGACTATGATCTAAGTATTTATACCACTAAGTTATTCCTACATCCCAGTGATGAATCCTTAGTGTTAATTTCATGCAGTGTGGGTTTGAAGATTGTTTTGTCAGCTTTAGATTAGGTTAGCCTAAGCTCTGATCCTACGTTTCAAGCGCCTGCACCTTGAAGTTTACGAACCCCGGTTGATAATTAAATGTGGGAATTAATAGTGCATATATTTAGCCCAACATTTTTGCGTCATTATCAGGAAGGTGCTAAAGGGATTAGAGCATAGGTAGGTTGTTTTTATTTCTCCAAAGCCTTGAGTGTTCCTTTCATGCAAGTGTGTTTCTTTTCATGTAAGTGCTATTTGATTTTAAGGATGACCTAAGGGCAGAGAGAAGACGTTAAGACATGAGGGAAGAGCCCACACATCCACTTTAGTGGGGTTGCTCCAAAGTTAGGTTGTCCTTTTCCTTTTAGTAGTTAGAATTTGTGTTTTATTAGAATTAGCCATTTTTTTTTATATATGAGAAGATAAGCTAACTTGTGTGAACATATAACTTGGTGACAGTAGGGTCCTAGTAGCATGGTGAAGCTTCAAGTATGTAATTGGTTTGCTTACATTCTCTTTTATGCTTCTTTTTTCTTTAGGATTTTTAAAATTTTTTGGGCACTGTAAGAACCCCCCTACACTAATCCATGTGTGAATTAGGACCCATCAAACAACAACAATAACTCAAAGATGATCAAGATTTGGGAAGAACTTTCTCAAATCCTAGTAGTAGTTGGGATCTTTGCCTCTCAGGAAGAGCAAATATTGGCAGTAGTCAAGAGCCTATCTGCCTCTCCAGAAGTGCTTGAAGAAGAAGAGTTCCATGAGATACATCCACAAGAAGATACAAAATCATTTTGTAATCACTCTTTCCAACCTATAGGAGAGATTAAAGAATCATGGACCACATTCGATGGAGATCCAACATTAGAACCTGAGATCAAGGAGTTTTTTATATGCCTTTCTAAAGATCCTCCATGTACTGACGAGACCAGTTATTCGAAAGAATATGATCTTCATGGAATGATAGAGGGAGACATGCAGAGTGGTCTAAATGAGGAAGTGAACCAAGAAAATCATGACTATATCGAACATTGGTTCCAGACGACAACCATATTGAACCACCACTCTCTTCTTCAACAACTCTTCACATCATCACCAAGGAAACTGGTTATTCATACTGTGGTATACATTAAATATTATCTTTCAAACTCGAGTATGAATGTATTTCTACACCTATTAAACACATGGTTACATTGGAAATATTCTTACTCGTGAAATTTAATTTCTTGTTCTTAGATAGGATAGAGTAAAAGTTGCATGTTAGTTAACCTAGTTCTAAATAAATGCAACATCTTTTCATGTTTATTTTCAAATAAATGAAATGAGATGAAGATAATATTGGTGATATAATATAAAAAACCAAAACAACTTAAGATATTTCTTCTTCTTATTACATACAGATTTTTGACTATTAATAAAACGGTTGCTCATAAGCCTAATCTTTAAAATATTACGGGGATTTAAAAAATCTTTAAAGTCTGCATAATGATGCCCATTGGTAACTTGAACATCCTAGTTTCATATCAGAACTTGTTATTCACACATTCTTATCAAATAGTAGCAGGAGAGTGAATGAAACTTCTACTTGCGAGGGAACACAATCTTATATGGAGAAGATGAACTTGGGGACTAGAGGCATCTTTAGGTCATTCTCTCATGGCCTCATCCACCACACATTAAGTGATTTTGACCATGATATGTCTTTCGACTAATCTCAATACATAATTCTATTTTTCACATGAACAATCTTTTATGGGAAATCTACAAAATATCTTCCAACTCAATACCATCCCATCCTGTAAAAAGGTTTTCAAAGATTCTTCCCCATTCACCCATGCGAAAGCAATCTATAAATTTTATCTTAAGGATAAATATTGGGACAAGAGCCTTTGATGGAAAATTGGTGTAAGAGGATAACCCATCGGGATACTGAACAGTTATGTTGGTAGTGGGTACCGGCCTGTGGTATAACTAGGCAATCCCATCAGGGTACTAAACAGGCTCGTGGGAAATGGGACATTCTTCCTATGAAGGATATTTCGTAGATGTCAAAATTACCCCATCGAATTACTGAACAGACTTGCTGGCAATGGGTTCTGATTTTGATGTCTTTCGTTATGGCTAATCTATATTTGTCTGTATGAACAATATACTTGTGTAAATCCTTAAGAAGAAGCATGCATGGTTGAACGAAAGGATAATGAACCTCATCTAATAGCCATTTGAGAATGTCTATAAGATGGTCTTAAGACCCCGTCATTCATACCTAGGATGTCATTGTCCTAGAGGTGGGACCCATAAGTGTAGGAGTTTAATAAACTCAAATGCGAACTTTATCAGTATCACTTGAATGACAAATATTCTCTGAGAAATTAAACATGGGTGACTTATTTCCTATTGGTTTCTCATTTATTAAAGACCACTTATCTTCTCATTTTTCCTATTTAAGGATGAGCGGAAAATCCCCCAACATAATTTACATGGTTTCTTGAGCATAAAATTGTTAATGATTGATGAAATCGTATGTAATAAGTAATTTAGGAATTTCCTTTATGCTTGTAATATTTTAAAATAAATTTCATTTCCAAATTTGTAAGCATGAATAAATTTTAAGTTTTGGTTTCTTCTTCTCTCATAAAAACAATATTTGTTTAGTTCTTTTAGATTTTTCTATTATGGTACTGCTGGTACAAAAACTGGTAGGTTCATGTACCAACAATACAAAAATTTAAATATTTTTCGAGGGTACGTTTTGCAGGATATTTTCAGCTCTTAGCTTTGGCATACTTCATTTCCCTCCTTCAGTCAACATGCACTGGTTCCACATAGTCCTCTTTCAGCTTGCAACAATTTTGTGTGCTAATAAAAGTTTACATGAGGACATGTGAACTAGTAGGCATGGGGGAGAGAGAGATATAAGGAATCTTAGCATATCATCATTCATAAGATCTCTCCTAGATATCTAGCATCTCTCAGTCTTGATTGGTTTGATATTCAGTTTTAGCCAACATGTACTCCCATTCATCATCCGACAATGCACATTAAAGTGAAGGTAAACTTGAGGTAAAATTTGTTTAAGACTCTTTGATTCATTAAAAAGTTTAGGGGAACTTGATGATTAACCACTCCATACATTTTATCTTTCGTAAAACATTATTATTCAATCTCCATCTACAATTTATAATAAAATGCATAATATTGTGATAAGGCCATTAGAATGAAAAAAAAAATATTGTGGTACATAAATCCAACATAGCATCTATAATGTCTTCTCTTTATATATATCATAAAGCATTCACATAAAAAGGATGAAGTCATTTTTGCCTAAAAACCACAAATAAACATTGGTTTTAAAGAAAAGCAACGGAGTATACAAACACCTAAGTCCATATTCATATTGCCATACCATCCACCATCCCTTCATAGCCCATTTATCGTTTGTCCTCAAATTTCATTTCTCTATTGTAAAAGAAATCAAGTTAACAACCTGTGATAATATCAAATGAAAAAGGGAATTGCTCCATAAGAACAAACACATGCACAAAGAAATTAAGTCACAGAAATCAATGATTAAATAGAGTATATACATTTTTTGTTTGCATGAGGACATGCAAACCAGCAGGCATGGGGGAGTGTTGGGCTCCAAATATATCATATTTTCTCCCATGTAAAACCTCCATTCATAATCTATATTCCCACACTCTTGATACATTATATAGCCATTATCCCATCACTTACCACCAATTACATCCATTCTACCTTGTGGTTAATTATTGTTGTTTTCTTGTCCTTTTTAAGTGATTAAAGATGTTTTTAACATGATTTTATTAATGATGGTTTAATCCTATGTTTCTATGTCCAAACAATATGTTCCCACACTAGAGGTCATCTGGTACTCCATGTCATCTGGTAATCATCTCTCTTGGTACCAATTATGCGCTCGTCCGATATCAATGTTGTGCTCGTCCGGTACCAACATCAACAATAGTTTGGTAATAGAAATAATTAGAAAATTTGAAATGATTCTAGATGGAAATAAAGGACATGGGTTTTGTCTAGAAAAATGTTTACATGTGGATAGGTGTGTCATAATTCACCCAGCTCACATGTGTGGACCTTCAACTCAGGGGCATGATTCTACAAAAATTAGCAAAAATCTCATACTGCCAACTTGTGCCTCGATTTATGTGCAGATGGAATCAGATATAGAAATTATATGAAATGGGTTTTGTCTATGATATTGAAACTTGAGTATTACGCAAACACTTTTGAAAAATGCGGATTATTTTGGAAGAGATGGGCGGATTCCTAACTCGAATCTACCCAAATTACAATAAAACCCAATCTTTTGTGATTTTGCTTAAAAATTTGTAAAATTGGTTTTAACCAAAGAATGAGTTTGGGGGATTCGGTTCTACCATATCCATTTGGATTTCATGTCTAAATAAGAGCCTCATAGGGCTGAGGAGGAGCCATAATTATTATTTAAAATTTTTATTTGGGAGAAATTCATCATATTAGAGACATGCAATTGATGAGAAAAATGTTGTAATCAGAGATTTTGATTTCTAATAAAGAAGAACAATTCATGGTTGAGATTTGATGCAATATTCCAATTCTGATCTGAACTAGTCTTCTAGGAGCATACCTAGGTCGGGTAGGGCCCCTCGATCCGAGTATGTCCATGTTGCTACTTCTTTTGCTAATTACTTTATGAATTTGATTTGATTTGATTTCCATGCACTGTGTGTTTCAATTCAACAATTTGACTCTACAATTGGTTTCATGAACAACTTGAATTGATTCCCTTCCACTCAAAGTATCACCATTTTTCATTTAAATTCAATCATACTTATTTTACAAGCTTCTAATATATGTGTTTTCATGCTGCTCTATTTTTGTGCTTAGTGGTTATTTGACCAACGATTCATTTCTTTGTGCCTTGCTTTAATTATTCCCATTCATGCTTGATTAATTTGTCATCTATTTGTTGTTCGCATTATTAAATTGTGTTCTTTCTTCTTAGATGTGTCAAATGCATAAAACAAAGTTTTGATCTTTAGTTGGATATTTGAATTCATTTATGAATAGAAGACATAGAAACATAGGTTAAGAACTGTACTTATTATATACAATTTAGAGTGTGTGTCATTCTTCATGATGTGATTACAGATTGATTACCCATGCATGGGCATTTACATTTGTTTATGAGTAGATTGCCCCTCTCTTTTCTTCATTCTTTGCACCTAGAACTTGCACATTAACACACACCACCCATTATGCATCTATTCATTTTCATTCATCTTCTTTCCTTGCTTGGTTGATTGAAAATCCTCTAAGTTAGACAATTGTCACCAAGAATCCATTTCATTTTCTTCAACCATGTTTCCAGATTTTATTTGACTTTGTACATGCAACCTTTTGAGTCAACTATAGAAGAATTCTTCCCTTATTTATGATTATTCTTTGTTGAGTTCTACAATGTACATTGAAAATTCTATGTTCATCTCTTCTTAACCCATCTAAAATTCATCTTTCTTGACATAGTTGGTATTTTGTTTCTATCGCATAAGAATTTCAATTCTTTGCTTCACATCTCTATAGTAACATCTTAACTTATTCCTTCTCCTTCTTCTCCATGATTGATGCATCTGACTGTGGAAGATTTCGTGTTTAGATTTAATTTGCAACCTTGTTTGATTACCTTTTGCTTAAGATTGATTTTAGATTGCTTTCATCAAATTTCCTACAGTTTTCTTTATTTTTCCATACCGTTGGATTCCTTGCACTTTAATTTCACATAGCTTTAATTACCAACTGACAGATTAAATATCTAACTCGTGAGATATGGCCTTCCTACATTGGAATTATTCCTAAAGTGTTAGATTTTATCGTGAATTTCATTTCCATTTGGTTGTTTCTTTCATTGTATTTAAGTGTGGATCCACTATAGGAAATAGTCATTAAAGGACAAAAAACTTAAGTAAGCAACTCAGGATTAATCACATGAACATCACCCCAAGTGCATGAAATACTTTGATCTAATCCTTTATAGCACTAAGTTATTCCTACGTCCTAGTGATGAAACCTTAGTGTTAATTTCTTGCAGTGTGGGTTTGAATATTTTTTTTTTGGCTTTAGATTAGGTTAGCCTATGATCTGATCTTGCGTTTCCTGCACCTGCACCTCGAATTTTACGAGCCCCGATTGATAATTAAATGTGGGAATTAATAGTGCATATATTTAGCCCAACATTTTGGGTTCCAAGGGAAATTGTTATTGACCAAGGATCACATTTTACTTCAAATCTTGTGAGAGATATTTTTCAAAAATACAAGATAAAACATTGGAAGTCCACTCCATATCATCTTCAAGCCAATGGTCAAGTAGAATCTACAAACAAGGTCCTAGAAGAAATCATGACCAAGACAATTCAACTCCATCGAAAGGACTAGTCATATAGGCTTCCAAAAGCGTTGCGGGATTACCAGATATCATGGAAAAATATTATTGCTTTCAACCCTTATTAACTAGTATATGGGAAGGAAGTCCTTCTTCCTATTGAATTTCAAATTCAAACTTTTAGAATTGTGGTTGAATTAGGAATGGACCTGAATGAGGCTCAAAAGTAGATAATAGTGAAACTAAATGAGTTAGATGAGATCCAACAAGATGCTCTACAACAAACTACTTTTATTTATCAATAATGAATGAAGTGGGATGACAAGTTTGTCAAGAAAAATAAATTCAAAGTTGGCGATTGGGATTTTCTCTTTAGCTCCAAATTCAAGGATTTTAAGGGAAAATTCACTACTCACTAGCTTGGGCCTTATGAAGTTCAATACATGTTTGACAATGTTTCCATAAAATTAAAGACAATTGATTACAGTGGAGTTTCATTTGTGGTCAATGGGAATAGGTTAAAACTCTACAATAAGCCAAGGAGTCAATATAATTTTATTTCCCAACTATATCAACAAGAAGAGATGCAAGTTGTGGGTACATGAAGTGATACTCCTACCCCTCTTCCATCCTAAAATTTACTTTTCAAGAAAAAATAAATAAATAAATAAATAAAAACAGTTTAGTTGTGAAAACCATGTCTTCTAACATAATCTAAGCTTGAAATTTTCTTGGAAAACCAAGTAATTGGATGACAAAAATTCTCAATAAAAGACCTACCCAATGATTACTAGAATTACCTTGTACATATTAAATCTATGGAGAGATCAAAATTTTATTTTTCATAGAAATTCAATGGATAATATGTGTAAAAACAAGTATGGTAGTGAAAACCATATTTTTGGCATTACTAGACTTGAATTTCTTCTTGAAAAACTAGGAAACTGGTTGGACAAAATTCTCAAAGGATTTACTTTTCAATGATTACAAGACCTGATGAAATCTCGTAACAATTAGAAATTTGTGACAAATATCATAATTATGAAATCAAATGACTAGATTACAAAGATTCTTTTAAATTTTTATATGTTAGCAGCAAAATCTCCTTTATTTGCAGAGAAGAATTTCAATGGTTAGTGTTAAGAATTTACAAAATATTTTGTGATTTCTATATTGCAAATCAACATCTAATATAAATTCTTCAGTAGGGGGCAGTTTTTCAAATAAAAATTAAATAACTTGAATAGGAATAAAAGAAAGACGACTACATCGAATGAAGATTGCATCAAATACTTGTGAAGACATTCAAGCTAAAAACTACACCAACTGAAGACATATAAGCTACAAACATTCAAATCCAAGTGTTTGGTATAATCCAGGTTTGATATTTTAATTTGTTAATTTAGAAATTAGAAATGAAATAAGGTTACCTATATGATTATTTTTTATCATACATATGTGCATTTCCCTATCCTACCTTATTCATCCTAATCATACTATTACTTATCATTTTTACCATACTAAACTGTATCATTATTCCTCTACCCTATACTGTTATCCATCATTTTATCCTATCATACACTACTCAAACATATCGATTACTCATTATTTATTTCCACCTTTACTCATTTTACTACCATTACCACCCCATACATTATTCAAATCATGATTGTATAATCCCATGAATATTCACATTATACTCATTCTGACCTTACAAAATCTAGAAACTTCTAGTGACATAGAGTAAGCATTCTCCCCTACTAAACTACAATTCAAATTTTGGGAAAAAAATATAAGTCATTACTCCAACGTATGTAGGGAAGAAAATAGCACTAGGATTTAGGGCTTCGCTGCTTATACAAGAATGTGAAGACAGAGCTTGGGGGACAAAGTATACATAGAACATGGTACATCAAAAGAAGGGTTTCAGAAACAATGGCTATGAGATTTGAGCCTATTAGGGTCAAACTAGTGGGAATTCATCTAGAATGTAGTGTAATTCTTAGAAGAATAGGGCAGATGGAGTTCTTTGAAAAATTAGAAGGGAATAATGTGGAATTCACAAGGGCGTTTGCTCAAACATTTGATGGAGAACAAGCTCGTGTAGGTACCTCACACTCCACATTTCTAAACATTTGTTATCAAAAATCATAGGAATCACACAAGTAGGTGAAAATGGTTTAAAAATAAATCAATGGAGTTGAAAGCATGGTCACCATTCCTTTTAAGGAATAGGTCTATAGGGTTCCCAATATTATGGTTGAAGGACCCCTGGAATTTATTTTCTTATCCAAAAATAAATTACATATGGAGGATGATTTAGATTCATTTTCCTCTACAACATAATACTTTTGTTGCATCTGAAGGATGAAAATCCCTTGAATATGCCTTATTACCTATTAAGCAACTTGACAATGATGTCTAGGGAATCCAAAAACAAATTGAAAACATAGAAAGATCTCTATATCATCATGGGCTGGTCAAAATGATAGTTAAGCATAAACTAATGAAGCACAGAGTAGAATGGTCTAAATTCTTAGCAATAAATTTATTTGAAAATATAGAAGATGCTATACGAAATGTTGTAGAAAATGTATTAGTTAATACAACTAAAGTACACAAATTTTATGAAATCCAAAGACAGAGAATTGGAAAGAATACATGAAGAAAAATAAGGGTGAAAATAAATGAGGTTGAAAAATATTCATTTCAGCCAAAGATAACAAGTGCTATGTCCAAGAGACTTGAAAGAAACAAGCAACAAGATCAGGATTTGTGAATATTGCAAAAAAACCCAGATCTGGGTACTTGCTGGAAATATTTTTGTCATTGATTTCAAAGACAATGGGAGACTACTAAGGCCAAAAGAGAAGATCAAGGAAGCGACCATATTATGAATAAGACTAGACAGAGGATGAATATAAGTAGAGGGTTTCCAAGTTTTAGGAAGCTTGTATAGAGAACCCAAATTATGCATCTGAACAATGTGTATGATTGTCTTTGTGCGCAATTGAGTTTCTGCAATGGTTCTGTGTGCTTACCTTGATTCATGAATTAAGGTGAGATGATTGTGTGTGAATCAGCAACCCAAATGAATTTGGGTTGCACAGGTATGAGGAGTTGTGAGATTAGAAGTTGGACAAGACAACCCCATTGAAATTCTAAGTAGCTATGAGCTTGGTAAGGGAGGTCACGGTGCCCAATAGCCAGGTTAAACATATCAGGGTAAGAGATAATATTTATATATCCCACATTTATAAGGAAAAATGAATGTGAACAAGCGAGATTGATGTAGGAGCGAAAACCCCCCAAACCTAATCCAAAATCTCAATTTTTCCAAAAGGTGATGTGGTTGCAAGAGGATGTGATTTTCCTCTATAATTGGGTCGATGATAAGGTTTGTTATGATATTCTTTTTTTGAGAGATATTAGTGTGAGGTTGAGAGTAGATCATATCTTATGTGATCTGATCCTTGTATTTGTTCTTTATATATGTAAGTCATGGGCATTGACAAAGGAGGCCAACAACCATGTAAAATTAGGTTGAAAGGGCATCCATGTCCAAAGAGATCGTGTTATGTAATAGTCAAGCTTGATTATAATAAAATCTTGTATTTTTTGTATCTTGAGTTTTGCTCTTATTGAGTTATTTATGTGTGCAACTGTGTCGAGTCCCTAGATATGAATATATATATATATATATATATATATATATATATATATATCCTTGAGAAGAGAGGTCATGATTGGAGGTGAGAACTAAACTATGCAGGTTTGAATTCAGAGTAGGAGTATCGTATTCCTATAAGAGGAGATCCATTGTCGATCACAGGATGGATCAATGATGATCCAATGTTGAAATGATATTGTGAAGAGGGGCTTAATGCCTAGGTGACAAAGGAATAAAGAGGGGCCAAGCCTGAGACCTGTAGGTGGATAATGAGATTGGGATCAATGTGAAAAGGTCGATCATTGTAATATTGTTCAATTATCAAAGAATATGAGTTAGGAAAAATTCATATTGTGGATGGCCGAGGTGATTAGCATGAATTCCATCCACTCAAAACATGTTGATGGAAATTTGTTGGAAGAGTTCATTCCCTAGATAGTTCTTTTCTTTCCATTGTATTCTTAGTCTTGCACTCTAGTACTGTAGTGAAGTGAGGATCCAATTAGCTATGGTTTTATAACCAATTCCATGCATGATTGAAATAAGAGCTTGTAATTTAAATGGTACAAGGTTCAAGCCATGAAATTGATGATGATGGGAGTGAAGCTCCTATGAAATGCACAAGAGCTGGTATTGGTGAAGAACGTCATTTATAATCTAGGGTGAAAAATAGAGGAGGGTCATCTACAATGTTGGTGTTATGGACTCGTTATAGTCTACGTGTGGGCCAGATAACCCACAAGCCCAAGGATTGAAATTAATGCTCCTTGAGACCCCAAAATCAGTCTTCATCATAGTTACATAACTCTATGCAAAGGGTTAACTTTTAGTTGTGTGTCGATTAAATCCTGACCATTCATCATAAAGATCAACAACTGAGAATGAAGGATCAAAACCTTGGGCATATCACATATCGTGCCTTGGACATATCGATAAAATTTTGTTAATTAAATCACTTTATTACAATATATCAATACATGATACTATGATATCGGTTATCTGGTATACCAGGCCAGAGTGAGTGCACATTAAAAAAAGTCTCTAGATGGGTTGTTTTCCCGGTGGGCCGGTGCCATGATGGTTGGGACACATAACATAAACAAGAAGCATATATAACCATTTATCATCATAGATCAATGATATAGAGTGACGTAACAAACCTCAATCATATTGGTATATCAAAAATCAGCTAACTAGATTGAAATACCAGTGCAGTGTTAAAGTCCTGGGGGTCTGGTGGGTTAGTGACTCGGTAGTCCCAATGGTCCAGTTAACATATCAGTATATCAGATATCGGACCAGAGTAACTGTTTGGAAGTGAAGCATTAAATACCTAGGGGCCTGCTGGTCTGGTGACCTAGTAGGATCAGTGGTCAAGTTAAACAACTATTGAAGTAAATAAATGAGAAATAAGGCATGGTTGAATCATGACCATTGATTAGAGAGACCAATGACTGATATTGGAAACCAGAACGAAAACTATGTCTCGGTGCAAGTGCATAGTTTTAATCCTCGATGATCTGGTTAACTGGTGCCACGCTAGCCCAGTTCCCTGGTTGTTTGGTGTAACTGGCACCTTGATGTTTGGTTATAATAGTGTGTGGTTGCAGAGGTTACCACCCGGTGTCTAGTTTCCTAGTTAGTGTTTTGGTGTAAAATGCGATTGTAGATCGATGGGTTACATTTAATATTGGATCCATCTGATGGTTGTTGAGCATTACGGTTGTCTTGTGTGGCTCGATGGCCTAGATAACCTAGTGGACAATAAATATATTGAGTGCAATATGGGTTTTTCAGGTGTAATTTAAGGAGTAAATTGTTGGTTCGACCCATAAAAAATTCCCTAAGGAGATTCTATAAATAATGATACCCTAAAGCATTTTAGGTAGTGAAAAATTGTGTGAGTCTCTAATATGTAGGAGAAGAAGAAGGGAGGAGAATTTTGGTTGCCGTGGTTTTGAATATAAAGGGAGGTAAGTTTTAGAAGTAGAGGAAGGAAGGGAGGTACAAGGTCAAACAAAAAAAATATGAATTCTTGTTGATTGTGAATAGGTGGATAATTGTATGATGACAGTTTAAGAAAGAATTAATCCAGACAAAAGATTTGAAGAGTGATATCTTCAACATGTTGGTTCCTCCAAGGTATCTCCAACAAGTGGGTGCTTGCAAATATTGTAGATGTAGGTTGATTCCTACAAGTGTTTTTGAGTTTGTTCTCAGGTGAATGTATTGGTGTCTCTTTTTGGTGGGTGTCTGTAAACATTGTAACATATTAGTGTTTGTAGTAGGTTGGTGCCTATGAATATATTTCAATCAAATGTTCCTGTGGTTTTCTCCCATTTGGGTTTCCATGTTAATTCTTTGTGTACTATGTATTGTATGTCTATATGTATTCCTTATTAATTTCTTCTTGTTATAAAGTAATGAAATGATAATTTTAGTACATTAAAATTAGAATAAACAGTCTCATACTACTTAACCCCCCCCACCCCCCCNGGTTCCTTTAGAAATAGTCTAACCACTGGAAGGTAAATCGTTGCAACACACATGGATAGACATGAATGTTTCTCTATAGACAAAGCTCCATTAATTGATGGATCAAATTATTCCTTCTAGAACATAAGAATGAGAACCTATCTGATTTCTTTTGGGTTCGATGTTTGTAGTGCAGTTAAGAATGGTTACACTACTCGAGCAACTCCACTAGTAGATGTAGTTGGAAAGAGTCTTAGTGAAAATAATGTTAAAGCCATGAATATAATTCTGTGTGGTTTATAAAAATCATAATTTTTCAAAGTCATGCAGTGTGTTTCAACAAAAGAGATGTGGTACAAGTTACAAAATATAAATGAAGGGAATGACAAGGTCAAAGAGGAAAACTTACATACCCATAGAGGACAATTTAAGATCCTTAAGATGAAAGAAGAAGAGAGTATTTCAACCTATTTTATTCATGTGACAACTCAGATAGTGAATCAGTTGTAGAAGAGGCCAACTTTGTTAGAAAGCTCAAGAAAGGATCATGAAAATAAAGGTAATATTCCTTTTAATTTTTTTTATTGTGGAGAGGTAGTACACTTTGTTGCTAAATGTCCTTATTCAAGAAATAGAAATAGCAATGACAAAGAATATTCTAACTTCAAAATGCACAATAAGGGCAAGACTGAAATGAGGAGAAAGTTATACAAACGAAAGAAAAATATATATACCAATGAGGACAACATGTCTTCTAATGATAGTGACAATGAAACATAAGAGATTCTCTTCATGACCCTAGAAACATAGACTAATGTCCTAGAAAATATAAAAATAGATTTTATAGAAGAAGACAATCCTGAGATTCATGTAGAAGTGGATATTGAAGGATAGCTCATATGTGCTCTAAATGAAATAGAGAGACCGAGGAACAATAAATGGATACAAAAGGACCAACTGAAGAAATATAGAAAATAAATACTCTATAAAAAGGAAAGATCTAATGAATCTGAAAAAATTATCTTTAGTCTACAAACTCAAGTAGAAGAGAAAAACAAAATTGAATAAGATTTGAGATCTCAACTAAGAGAAAAGGAAGATGTCTGCAACATTCTAGAATATGAAATAATTTGTCTAAGAAAATAGTTGGAAAAATAAAATAACAACATGAAATTTGGAAAGAGATTTGCAGCTCTAGATGAAATCCTAAACTGTCAAATATCACCACTTGACAAGACTAGTCTTGGCTATAGTGAAAAAAAGGAAACTGCTAAAGAAGACCCAATCTCCTCAAAACAATTGAGTTATGCTAATGTTCTTAAAAATACTATCAGGGTTGAAGGAAACGGGAGGGAAGATTAGAATGTTCCAAAGGAGACAAATCTTCCTCACAAAGGAAAAATTAGGCAGACTTTTCCATCAAAATGGAATCATACAATCAGGTACCAAAATTCTTTTTATGGCTATTATTAAAGTTGCAATGGTTTTGGTCATAAAGCTATAGAATGTAGAATAAATACAAAAGGAAGTTATAATAGGAACAACAATAGAGATGCCTATGGATTCTCAAGGAAAAATTACAACTCATTTTCCCCTTTACTATATTATAACATTACATGTTATAATTGCAACAATTACAAGAATATAGAAAAGTTCTATAGAAGTGTTTTCAAAAAATATAAGAAAGTGGATATCCCAACGGTCATGTAAATATATCATGAACAAAGGGAACAAAATAAAGAAAAATCCTTATTCATATAAGTTGCACTACGTGCACAAAATAATAAGGATAAGTGTTACATTGATAGTGGGTGCTCAACTTACATGACAAGAGATAAAAAAAAGTTTATCACATTGAAGAAGAATGAAGGAAGTTTTATCTTTGGGGACAATGGCACTTCAAAGATAGTTGGAAAAGGCACTCTTAGTCTTGGCAATGGAAGGGCTAAGGTAGAAATGTTTCTTTGTGTTGAAGACTTGAAGCATGATGTAACATCCCGCTCTGGCGCACTTACCTAGCTTATTCTTTGAGGACACTTGCTCGCAAGTGATCTGGATTATATGATAAAACTTTTCTTTCATTATGGTGCATTGAGTTATATGACAGGATGTTTTTACTACCTTGGTGTAGACAGGTGCTGCTGACTCAGTTTCTTTGAGTGTGCAGGATGTCAGACCTGGAGGATGCAGAGGCATCGATGGAACTCCCTTGGACTCCGGATTGAGTCAGGGAGTGGGGTATTTGAGTTGTTTCATTTATGATGATACTGTTTCATTTTGATGATGTACTATTGATTATATGATATGTTGCTGACATGATCTGACAGGATGGTTGATGATGCAGGCTGACGATAGCTTGCCAACCGTGCTCACATATGGAGTAAAGGGGCCACACACACACGAGAACCAGAGAGTTTGAGGGAGAGGTGTGGA
>SNQJ01S0022657.1:48230-59574 GCA_010110895.2 Picea sitchensis | reverse complement strand
ATCACCAAACCCCCCCCTCTGAGTTCCTCCCGGGTTGTTTTTCAATACCACCCCCTCTCGCCTTTTTCCACTTGTTCTCCACTCACTTCCCAACCTATCTACTCCTCCTCTCCCTACATGCCACCTATATTCTTCACTACATGTCGCCAAATCCATACTCTCGATACCTCCATCATATTCACACCTCCTCTCACTTCGACATCTATCTTCACACGTCATCTACCCTCACGTTTATTCATCCTGTCTCCCAATTGGATGCTCACCTCCACGTCTCCCCTCATACTCAATGGACTGACAACCATTCCATAGTAGCTATTTCACGGATATAGATGGAATTTGACGGGGTTAATGCAGAGTGTTCTTGGCTTCTGGAAGCTCAACCATGGACAGAGAGTTAAGTCTCAGTCACAGGTCGACGCAGATTAGTTTCAGAAACACTTCAGTGAACTCTGCTTATGAAGTTGGTTATCTCCGGTGGCCTCCAACAACTCACATACATGCCATCGTTCAACACAGAGCTCTTCTCTGTCACTCCGAGGCCTATTTTCAGCCACTCAGTTCCTCCAACACATGCATTAGTTCTGTCGCAGAGACAGTAGTAGTTTTATTTGATTATGTCCAGCATTTTCCTAGATTAGATGTAAGAGTGGTGTTTTGTGTGTGATAAGAACCACTCTTGTTGATTAAGTCTAGTGTCTTAGTAAAGTTAATTATTTGTTTTACAAATAGTCCCCTAAATTTATGTCTCAGCCCCCTAAGGATGAGAGCGTCTGCAACGCTTTTAAATAGTTAGTTTTTGGATAGTATGAGGGTCAGAGTTTTTGAGGAAATAATAGCAATACAACAGATTGGTTGGACCCATTTTATGCATGGATTAAAGCTCTCTACCTGGTGAACATACTCTTGATGACAATGTTTCATTCAACTCTTCATGTTTTTTCATTCTTATCTTGAATATAGTTTTTGATTTGTGCATTGTACATTTCATTTCCTTTTAGCTATTTTATGACTTATATTTTTTTACTGATATGCAACCCGTGAAACAGTTAATTCTTTGGTGAATATTTTTTTTTCTACAACCTGTGGGATTTATTGTGTTTTGATACATGTTTGATGTCTTAAAATGATATTTTAAGTATTGAACTTCTTGCAGTAGATTATTCATTGAGTAGCTTGTTGTTTCCCTTTGTTTTATATTATTTCACAGGTATGTCATTAGTGTGCCATTAGCCAAGGAGGGCCCTCATCCATATCATTCTTCCAACCCAACCTTGCCTTTATCTTGATAGAATAACCCTCTGACCAACCAAAAAAAGCTTAAAAGAAGCAATCATTCTAAACTGATAGGTGGCCTAGCTTTGCCCTTTAGCAGTCAAGTGCAGACCTTAGGATCAACATCTTCTGGCGTCGTTGTCGGGGAACTAAGTAACGAAATATATTTCCCTGGGAGAATGAAAATTAATCAACTTTGACCTTTAATGGTGAACAAATATCAGACACCAACAGACTACCATATTTCACTTGGCAACTTCATTGAGTAAAATCTAAAGAAGAAATATTGGCACTCAAAAAGGGATTCAACAGATCCAAATATAAAAATAACAAAGCAAAGAAGGTTGATTCTAACCTTGAGAATAACAAAGTAGGCTCTGAGCTAGAAAGGCAACTAAGGAAATCCACTATAGCTCAGAGATACACTTCCCCCCTCAAGGGAAAAGATGCACACCAAGAGAATACGTCAAACCATCATCACAAGCAGCTTGACTTTGCTAGCCCTGATAATCATAATTCTGAAGGGGCTCAGACATCTTCTACTCCTCATTCCACTTCACCATCTAGTCCTACATCCACTCCTGTATCTCCCATAAATTTGTAGATTCCTATTTTTCAAGCCATGGTCGTTAATAGGATGGATGTCATAATTGTTGCCAGATATGAACCCTTAGTGCTACCTATAGTTTTACATGCACTCCCAACCACATATTACATGAAATATCTGCCAATATATAATGGGGAAGGTGAAATAACTGTTGAAGAACATCTGGTAGCCTTTTACAGTTTTGCAGACAACTTTAACATTGATTATTCATATGTGTGGATGAGGTTGTTTGTACAAATTCTAGATGGGGAGGTCAGAAAATGGTTCAGAAGTATTCCTCTAGCCTCCATTATAGATATTGAGGTGTTAGATGAAACTTTTATAAAGCAATGGGGAGATAGGAGAGATTTTCTCTATTACATCACTAAATTTGGGGCTCTAAAGAGAAAAAATGGTGAATCTATTTTAGACTTCACCAAAAGATTCAATAAAACGTATGGTAGAATCCCAGATGAAATCAAACCAACTGAAGCCTCTTCCAAGATAACTTATGATAATGCATTTGATGCAGAATCTTCCCTCCTCCCAAGAGAGAGAAGATCAACCACACGGTTATCCATGCAGGAAGCAGCCATTGAAGTTGAATCTAATATTTTGACATCAGACATATTAAAGACTAGATCTTATAAAGAGAAGAAAAAATAGAGAGAGGATGCCCCTACCTCCTCTAAACCATATACATATGATCCCAAACTTGAAGAGATAACTAAAACTTTGAAGGATCTAACTTCTGAGATAGCTAAGCTAAAATGAGAATCCAAACAAAACTTTTCAAGGGGCTGGTAATAGAAATCAGAACCAATTTAGAAGGCCTAATGATGCTCCTCAAGTAATTCAGAGAGAAAGGAGAAATATTGATGATCAAAGGGTAGTGCCCCCTTTCCAAAACAATCATATTGAGGAGATGGATGCATACAATGATGTTGTGGATGATACTACTGTGATTTTCAATGACACAAATTATTATACCAGTCACTTAACACAGCAAGAATATGAGGTAGCACAATTGCCAAATCAATTTGATGATCAAATAAGGGAAGAGGGAGTTATTCAAGGTTAACCCAAGAAGAAATATGATTTGAGGACAAGAAATGGATCTTCCAAGGCCACCACCTTTGATCAAGGAAAACAAGCAGAAGCCCCTCCCAAGCCAAATCCAAATA
This sequence comes from Picea sitchensis, assembly GCA_010110895.2. NCBI lineage: Eukaryota > Viridiplantae > Streptophyta > Pinopsida > Pinales > Pinaceae > Picea > Picea sitchensis. The sequence goes on along the minus strand of SNQJ01S0022657.1, from coordinate 56,532 downwards.
AAGGTATGCCATCTAAAACTCAGTCATCTCCACTATCAAAACCTCTTACCCCTGAAACAAAGTAAGTTGATAAGCCACCAACCTCTTTCAGCTTGGAACATGAGTTGAGAAAAATCAAGATTCATGTCCCTTTGAAAGAATTGTTAAAAAATGAACCTTTCATGAAATCCATCAAGAAAGTTCTGCAACCTACTCCTTCTAGTGTATCATCTGATGTCATTAGTCTACAGGATGAAAACCCAGCCATTAATGTGGGTCCACACATTGAGGATGGCTCTGATTCTTCTCCTCCTTTATATATATCTCTGAATGTCCATGATAAGATCCTGCACAATTGTCTTATGGACTCAAGAGCCTCTCATAATGTCATGCCCAAAGTTGTTATGGAAGAACTAGGTTTGGATATTACCAAGCCTTACCAAGACCTGTACTCCTTTGATTCTAAGAAAGTAAAATGCATGGGATTGATAAAGGATATGGTGGTTTCTCTAGAACAATTACCCATGAAGAGTGTAGTGATGGACATTGTGGTGGTTGACATCCCCCCCAAATTTTGGCTTGCTATTATCTAGAACTTGGGCTAAGAAGGTTGGAGAATCATTGCAAATGGACCTCACATATGCCACCATTACTTTGTTTGGTGGTGAACACAGGAGGATATATAGAGAGGTAAGGTTATCCTACATAGTCAATGATCATCAAAACCCAAGAAATCACCCCATTTAGGCGGTTGAGGATGGGATTGGTTTGTATGTTTTTCATTTAAATGATGATGAACCTGAAATATCAGTCAGCCAATGTAGATATCAGCCAATGACTGGTCAACAAAACAAGGTGTGGAAGATGTATTTCGATGGATCTTCATCAAAAGAAGGATTTGGTGTGGGTATTCTCCTCATTTCCCCTTCAGAAGAAGTTATAACCCTCTCTTATAAGTTGGAGTTTGAGACTACTAACAATATAGCTGAATATGAAGCTCTGGTATTGGGATTGAGGGCTTCCAAAGACATGGCCATTGATTGTTTAGTAGTTTTTGGTGATTTTGAGTTGGTCATCAATCAAGTGAGGAAAATATTTCAAGATAAGCAACAGAGGCTCAAGCAGTATAGGAACAAGGTATGGGACCTGATCGATAATTTCTTTCTAATATTTAACCTCTCTTTCATTCCCAGAGAACAGAATCAGAAAGTTGATTCTCTGGCCTTAGCTGCCAACACATTCAAGCCTCCCATTGGCCCAAATATTAAATATCAGGTGGAGATCAGACATAGAATAACCATACCAGACAACATAAAGAACTAACAAGTCTTTAGTGATGATTTAGAGTTGCATAGATTTCTTCACACCATTGATGAATTATCCAATATCTCAATTGATCAAGAAAGTCAAGAAGATGAAAATGAGAAATTAGAAGATCAACAATATTCTCATCTGTTGAAGACAGTGGTTGTTCATGATATTGTGGAGTTGAAAACCAATCACATTCTAAGAGGACTAGTACCATTGGAAATATTGTTCGACAACAATGAGTTTACAAAGGAACTCCCATGAAGAATCAAGAAGAGAAGGTAATAGAGTGCAATATTGGGACCACTGAGAATCCCAAGATCATCAAGTTTTCCAAAGCATTGGCTACAGAACAAAAATATAGGTATGCCAGTCTCACTAAAAAGTTTGGTGATACTTTTGCATGGCCCTATGAAGATTTGAAGACATTTTATATTGACATCATCCAGCACAAGATCCCTCTAAAAGATGGGTCCAAGCCATTCAGACAGAAGATTAGACAATTTAATCCCATGATAATGTTCATAATTGAGAAGGAGCTAAAAATAATGTTGGATGCCAATATTATTGTACCATTGAGTTATGCAAACTGGGTGGCCAACTTAGTACCAGTAAGGAAGAAGAGTGTGGAGATACACTTATGTGTTGATTTCAGAAATCTAAACAAGTGTTCTTTGAAGGGAAATTACCCCCTCCCCAATATGGATCATATTTTACAGAGGGTGGTAGGTGCACACATAATTTCCTTGTTGGATGGATACTTTGGTTATAACCAAATAGCAGTTTGTGAGGAAGATAAATAAAAGACATCATTCACCACCCCATGGGGAAAATTCATGTATGATAAGATGCCCTCTGGGCTCATGAACACAGGGGCCACTTTTAAGAGGGCCATGGACATAGATTTTGTGGGGGATAAAGACAAATTTATGGTCATATACCTATATGAAATTACCATTTTTTCCAAGTCTGATGAGGAACATTTGCAGCAATTGGAGCAGGTTTTCAAGAAATGCAGGAGGTATGGGATATCTCTTAATCCTATGAAGTCTCACTTTGCCACACCAGAAGGGAATCTCCTAGGCCACATCATATCAACCGAAGGCATAAAAATTGATCCAAAGAGGGTTTGTGCCATTCAACAAATTGAGATTCCCATAAATAAAAAGGTTGTCCAATTTTTTATTGGTAAGATAAAATTCCTCAGATGCTTTGTGCCGAATTTTGCTGAAATTCTGAAGCCTATTATTAACATGTTGAAGAAAGATTTTGTGATAAAATGGTATTTGGAGGAGAAATCATCTTTCCAAACAATCAAGAAAGATTTAGTTGAAGCACTTGTATTGGCCAGCTCTGACTATACCAAAGATTTCTTCATCTTTTCCTTTGCCTCAGATGAAACAATTGTTGTTGTACTCATACAGAAAAACTAAGAAGGGCATGGGCAACCCATAGCCTTTTTTAGTAGAGCCCTTCAAGATACTGAGCTCAAGTATGATATATTAGAGAAACAGGCTTATTCACTGGTCAAAGCACTTAAGGCCTTCAGGGTTTTGTTGGCATCCAATTCAATTTTTCCATTGCCCTATAAGCTGCCTACACCCATGACTTCTGAATTTCAAATTATTGTAGCATTTTGCAAACAAACGATATTTTCATTCTTTACGACATTTGCAAATTAGTCTCCATTTAGTTTTCACGACTGAAAGCGTGAAAACTCCTCTATCGTTCTTTGACCTATCATGATCCTTTTATTGATATCCTGAAAGGCACTCACCTTTGGTTTATTATTGTGTGGTTAAAGAAATTTTCAAACTATGCCTATTTGGACATTTTTGGTTGCATAACACTTAAACTGGTAAGGCATTGAGCATATAGATTTATATCATTTGGGACTTGCCTAGTCATCCGGTTGCATAGAGGTCATGGTTTATTTTATGTCATCCTTATTATTATAAACTCTTGGCTTGTCAAATGTTATGAAATCGATTGTCACATTGTGTTATAAACGTTTGATTACACACTTATACGATGGCACATATTTAACCTTTGAGTTTGATTTCACATTGAGCATTCATCGTTGGAAATATTACATTGGCGCATTGGTAAGCTATCCACCGTTTGATTTTTGGGTTGGCCGATTAATATGGTTTGAACTACGTTATGATTGATTGAACAGAGGTTGTACTTTGTCATTACTACTTTGCATGGCGGTGAATAATCCCACCACCCTCGCACGCACACATTAATGTTTCCTCTTTCATCGTTCATAGCTGTTAACCCAAGTGACTTTGCTCCTATGTGTTGTTGTTTTCAACCGAACCCTTACCATGCGCCTGCATCATGGCTCCAGTCGTGAGGGCTGAACCGAATGGTAGCCAGGCTCTATTGATGTTCGACAGTGCCCGTGGTGACCTTGAGGAATTTGGGTGGCTCTCGTTCATACAGAAATTTGATGGTTTTAACCTCGGCGTTCTTAGGCAGTTCACATTGACCTTTGATGGCTGTCGAGCCAAGGTCGGGGATGTTCAATTGCAAATCGATGAGCAATTTCTCAGTTTAGCTACGGTTTTACCTATCACTGGGTAGAGATGGTCCAAAAAATGCAAGGTAGAAGAAGTCCCTTGGACTTTGCTCTTTCATTCACGCAAGGTTACCTCATGTGACAAGGGTTTGCCTGTGACCATGATGAAGCAGCGATGGCATGACTTGTTGATGATTATCAAGTAGTTCATCACCTGCGAGGGTCGGTATGGGTTTGTTTTCTTACACCACCTTCGCCTAATTATGGTTTTTATGGGTTTCTATCTTAACATGCCATACTATTTGCATAGAAGCCTGTTCAAAATGTCTAAAAAATATAAGAGGAACCAGGATGATAGTAGTCTCTTTCACTATGGGCTAGTTAAAATTCTTGTTGTTTGTCATATGGGGTTACACCAAGACTGTTGGGATGATTTTCTTGCTCGCAATAATTTTGTGGAATCTAATCCACCGCAGGTTGATAAACCTGTGGTGTCCGAGGACAAAGCTATACCCCCTGTTCCCTACAGTATCCTTTTACCTAAACCCTTACCCGACTCACCTATCAACCTACCCCACTCTGTAATCGAGGATGTCGAATCTGTTAAGCCTGTGGGAAAGAAGCCTAAAGCTAAACCTGCTGCGAATTCTAAAGGCAAAAAGAATGCCCGTTTAATCTCTCGTATGGCAAGGAATAAACCCAAGCCCCCTGTCAATCCTAACCCCATTGTTCTTAGTGAAGACTCTGATTCAGAGGTCGAACATTTTTTTGGCAAGTGAGTATCCCTATTTGGAAGGTCTGTGTGCCAAAACCTCATACGACTTCGTGACAAACCTGCCACCTTGCTTGCAAAATAATCCCAATTACCCTGGCATTAAGCTGCCATGTGAAAACCCCAGTCATCCATCTAAACCCTCTCCTGCTCTGTTGAAGTCTACTGTGCTACCCTGTGATTAGTGTGGCTCTTGGTTGGAAAGGTATTATCTTGATGTGCCTATGCTACAGTAAAATATTAAATCTTTGGAAGACCAAGTTACACTGCTTACCCACCAAAAAGCCGAGTTGCAAGCCATTGATAAAAGACAAAGAACGATGGGTTCCATTTTATTTAAAAACGTGGAGTTGGCTACAACGGTCATGAATTCAAAATTGGCATAGCTCGAGTAGCCTTACTGGTATGTCTATCACATGTTTATATAACAAACTCATAGCTCTATTTACAGTTTGGTTTTGCTATGTCATACTATATGCATTGTGTACATAGTTATGTTTTGATTAATTAATTTCGTTTCCCAGTTTAGCTTTGATTGGATTGTCTTCGATTTGAATTGATCGTGCTATATATTTGATTGTTTTGATTTAGCTTAATTTGGGATGTTTTGTCGCTAATTGAAGTCGTTGTATCTATTATAGACACAAGCTGTTTCACATTTCAATTTTGAACACAATCAAGTTTCGATTCGAATAGGTTATAATGTATATGTTATGGTTGGCAAAAAATTGTGATATGGTTAACTTCGGATTATTCTCAATGTGATCCTATTGAAACACATCCAACACATTTCGTAACGGTTATTCACGTTGGTTTGATCGACCCTGCTATCACTTGAATTCATTTTCACGATAGATATTTTGTTTCAAGTGGATTTGCGAAACGAGATTGATTCATGATTTGTTTCTATATTAAACCCTGTCGTGACTTGTTTGGAATTAACCATTTCATTCAAATCCAATATAGTTTACTTGCATTTATGTCAATTCTATAACGACTGTGGTCAAAGTCGAATCAATCTGGCTATGATTTTATTTGAATTGGTTCACGTATCTGTCTGAATTAATCCACCTGTGGTGCGAACCGTTGAGCCATAACAGTTATGATAATTGTAAAACAATCCTATTTTGATCTAATCGTATCTCCTGTTTTGGAAAAACACAACGTTGCATATGATCTGCTTGATTGCACTGCTTTCGAATTGGATGCGAAATGATTTGTGAAAATGTTTGGTTTCGATTCTGTTTACCCGACTATGATGGCAATCGAAACAGAGCATACTTGTCTCTCTATTTGGTTATTGTATTTTGATGTTATTGGATTTTAATTGGATATGGGACAGTCTAGTTACCGTTCGACCTGATTATGGTAACCGTGAAATAGAATACTCCCACCCCCTGTTTCGTTTGAATTACTTTTGATTTTGTTTAATATTGAACGAGAAAATCATGTGAGTCATTAGTGAGTCATTTTGAATGTTCATTAAAAGAAAATTGGATTATTTTAAAAAGATTTGATTTCATTTATATTCTGATCCTGTATGTTATTTTAGACTAGCTACAGAATCAGATGATTCTGTAGCTAAGTCTGTAGAATCAAATTTTTATTGTTTTTCTCATGAAATATCTTTCTAACTTGATATGTTTGGTCTATTGCAGATCAATTCGAAATTGCAGTGGATATGATGAGCAGTTAGGGGATATTTCAAAGATTTCACTTGCATTTTAGTGGCTTAGTTTAGTTGATTTTGGGATATTTCCCAAATTATGTAAAACTGTTTGATATTATCCACAGGGAGGTTTTACCCTGTGGAAAGGCTTATAAAAACCTATCATTTTTGTAATAATATTCAGCCTCATTCAGGGGAGAACAAGGATATGGAGTTCTAATACAAACTGAAGCAGAATTTGGTGTTTTGTTACAGCTTTAGCTTCTCATTATATCGTTATTTTGTTTCATGTTGTGTATATTAATTTGTATCTGGTTAATGACTACTTTAGCTATCTTAATCATGTGCAAGTGATATAATTTAATCACTGTAATCCATATCTGTTTTCTTCTAATATTTAAATAACATAGCAATTCTTTAATTCAGTTGTGAATGACAGGTTTCCCTTCTTCATGATTTGAATTATAAAATATAATTTTTTGCATAACAAGTTTCCCTTATTGCAGAAATTTGTAAATCATATGATTGCTATGATTTTTTTATGTCTTGTTTGTCCTGTAAACAACTTAAAGAGTAGCGCAGCCGATCGTTTACGAGAAGCTTATGGACTAACCGGTGCGAGTTTACTTCCGCCGAACAACTTCAAAGTTATCATACACAGGACGAATTAGGAGCGTTTCCAGGTGAGTTAAACACTTCTCTGTTTACTGTGTTTATTAGTAGTTTAGTTTAGATATAAGTTTAATTAGATTTATATTAGATTGTTTAATTTCAGTAAATATATTAGATCGTTTAATTTCAGTAATTTTTATTTCTTTTTCATAAAATATAAAAAAAAAAATCAAAAAACATATCTAGCTGTCTTAGGACAGAAAGCCCATGAGTTTTGCAGGTTTTAATTAAATCTGTAGATTGTTTATATTGTATATTTGTGAAAAAGATGTGTTATAACTGGTAGTTAGACGGTTAATTGTTAGAGTTAGTATAATAGTAATTAGTAGAATAGTTAGTGTAATTTATATTTAGTTTTAGTTGATATAGTAGTTTGTTTTAATTAGATTAGTGTATTTATTTATTAGTTAGAATAGTTTATATTTAGCTTTAGTTTGATTTAGTTAATTTGTTTTATTAGTTTAAGTTAGTTTAGTTTCTTTAGTTAGTTTAGTTTGTTTTAGTTAGTTTTAATTAATTTAGTTTGTTTTATTTGTTTTAGGTAGATTAGTTAGTTTAGATTAGTTTCCTCTTTGGTCTTCTTAGGACCTTAGAGCGGCCAACGGAGCCGTTAAACCCGTCAGGGTGGTTCATTCCAAACGGCTTGGGTTATTTAGACAACCCCGGACCGGTTCCACTCTCTCAATTGATGGACGGACGATTTCGCCCATCAACAAATGGAGCTAGAAGGAGGGCCTGAACTTAATTAATGGCATGAGGTGGTCATAAGACTCCTCCCCCCCCTAATCGCTCACCTATAGTGACTAGAAGCCATTCACAAGATAATATTCCCCCTCAAATAGCAACTACTTCAACCGAAGATCTGCAGATCACAGTTGAGCCAACAACCCCTAATCCTACAGGTGGTAACTTGGAAGAGATTGTCCGCCAATCTCTTATTAAAACACATAGTTCCTTAGCCAGTTTGAGGCAACCAAACTGTCCGTGGGGTCAACCTTTAGACTTCTCTGATATCAGAGAACAATTGGGTGACACTAACCTCACTGTGAATCCTTCAGATCCAGTCACAAATCCTGCTGTAGGAGGATCCGGGATACCTCCTTCACCACCTCCCTCATCTCCTTCCTCTTCTGGAGGAGATTCCTCTTCCGACGAAGGCAATTCACCTTCTCGTCCTTCCACACCCACTACCCCAATGGAAAATCAGAACAACCTTGCTAGACCCTGGTTGGACTAGGATGCTGTAGCTATACCTGGAGCCCAGCACCCTTTACCTAAGCACCCGAAGAAGTGGCTTCCTAAGTTTGATCCCGATTCAAAACAGATAGCCGAAGATCATATCAAAAAATTTATGTTAGCCATTAGACTCCGTAATGTT
>SNQJ01S0022657.1:33033-44241 GCA_010110895.2 Picea sitchensis | reverse complement strand
AAAGAAAGTATCCATCTCTCAGAAGCTGATTTGGCCTGATGGCTGTACTTCAGAGCTCGAGCAACAACTTCAAAATATTCTAAGCTCGGGTAGGAGTGTAATATGAGTGTACGACTGCACTACCCAGAGGTCTTTGATGGCTCGTCGGTTGTGGACTTGATAATCTTGATGATCGGACCGAAGGCTTCAGTGATTTCGAACAAAGACTTGATTGGGTGTTCAGGATGGCTGGGTATGCGGACAAGAGACATATTGCAGAGGGGCCGACTCATGCTAAGTAACAAACTTCCCTTGGACAATAGCACGACAAGTGATAAGACTTAGGCATCATATATGTTAATCATAAGTCTATGAAGTAGGAGGCAACGCAAACTCTCCATATGTTTGGAAGAGTAACCAAACGGTGGAGGAAACAACTCTATAACGAGCAAAGCTTCCTAAGGTCGTACTACATCCCATAGTCTGATGAATCAAACGGAAAGATGTGCTTTATCCAAGGGTGACTCATAACGTGTGCAGTATAAGGCCTACCAGTGTTCAAACGCGCCCAATGATAGGTTAGGGCGCAGGCTACTTGTTTTAAGAGGTTTTTGAAGAGTCTATTCAGCATGGCTTTGGCAATGAAGGGCAATGAGTAGGCCTGATGCCAGGTAAGAATAAATGGTGCAATTTAGGGTTATAACAAATGGCCAGGCCTCTCCAGAACCTAATTAAGAAAGACACCCAATATCACTGGGGACCCACAGAAAATCAAGCTTTTAACGACATAAAGAAGGCCATAATAGACGCTCCGTCTCTCATGAGTCCTGATTTCTCTCAAGACTTTACACTCTATACTTTTGCCTCTGATCGTTCCTATGCTGCAGTCCTAACTCAGAAGAATTCTGAGAATAATAAAGTACCCATCACCTTTATGAGCTTTTCTTTCAAAGGTGCTGAACTTAACTATCCAGCGGTTGATCGGAAAGCCTACGTTGTTTTCAAAGCAGTTAAGGATTTCTGGTCCTATCTTTTGAAGTCAAGGATGAAAGTCATTGTCCCCTACCCTACCGTCAGGAACTTGTTAGTGCAAAACGAGTTAGGAGAGAAAAGAGCCAACTGGGTCACCTCCTTGCAGGAGTATGACTTAGAGATCACCCCAGCACAGATTGTGAGAGGTCAAGGCTTGTGTAAGTTGGTTGTTGATTTAGAAATAGGACAGCAAGAGGATAGTGATACGTCAGACCTAGAACAACGTGATCAAAGTTTGATTTGTTGAACACAAAACCTTGTAAGTCCTTGGTACGACTATATTAGATTTTGTCTTGAACATGGATCAACACTCCGTCACCTTGACCCCACCAAGAGAAGAGAGTTGAGACTAAAGTCCGCCTCCTTTCATCTAGTTAACGGTATACTGTTTCGTCAGAATTTTGATGGCGTACTGATGCACTGCCTCGAAAAAGATGAAGCAGAAAAGGTCTTGCTTGAGTTGCATGCAGGAGAAGCTGGTGGTCACTTCGGTGGTGATACCACTTCTCATAAGGTTTTAAGAGCCGATTACTACTTGCCCACACTTTTTAGGGACGCCCATGCTTTGTGTCGCAAATTTATCATTTGTCAGAAAGCATCAGGGCGGCTGCAAAAACCAGCCTTCCCTTTGCAACCCGTTTCAGTCGATTCTCCTTTCCAGCAATGGGGCCTTGATATCATAGGTCCTATTAACCCTCCATCCTCACAACAGCACAAGTATATTGTGACAGCCACTAACTACTTTACTTGATGGTCTGAAGCTGCTGCGCTTAGAACTGTTAACACAAGTCAGGTGATTGCTTTTCTAAATTCGAATATCATCACTCATTTCGGTATCCCGGATTGTCTTGTTTTTGATAACGCTTCATACTTTTCTTCTCTTGAGATGAGTGACTTCGCTTTGGAGAAAGGAATAAAACTGAAGTATTCTGCTAGTTACTATCCCCAGGGCAACGGCTTAGCAGAATCTACGAACAAGAACTTGATCAAAATCATCAAGAGAACCGTGGCTGAAAATCAAAAGAACTGGCACAATGCACTGCTGAACGCGTTGTGGGATGATAGGGTAACACCCAAAGCCTCTATAGGTAATTCCCCCTTTTTTCTTGTTTATGGCAGAGAAGCCATTCTGCCACCTCACATTCTTCTTCCTTCGCTTCGATTATCATAGAAAGTCCAAGAAGAAGATTGTCCTCCTTTAGAAAGCTGCATTAACGCTTTGATGAAGTTAGAAGAAGTAAGAACTCAAGCTAAGCATAAGTTAGATCAACATCAACAATTAGTTAAAAGTTGGTTTGATTCTAATTCTGCGTCTGATAAGAATTTTGAAGTAGGCGATCTTGTCTTAAAGTAGGACAAACCACACGAAGGAAAGGGTGAGCACACCAAGTTTCAAAACCTATGGCTTGGGCCATTTTTGATTGCTGAAAAGTTGGGTCCTAGTTCCTTTCGATTACAGAATCTTGAAGGGCAGCTTGACACCTATTCGGTGAATGGCCAAGCCCTGAAAAGATACTTTGCTTGATAACTACCCTTGTATTTTTATATAAATATTTCATTTTTGTTTGCATTTTCGATTGCTTTCTGTTTGATTTTGATTTGAATTGATCAGTTTGTTTTTTGTCTGTTTTTTGAAAGATATGCATACCTGTACACTGAGATTTTTAGACAAAGACCATAGAAAATTTCTTCACTGAAATAACTTCTGAAAGTTTGTACGAACATCAGTGATATATCGCTAAATTGATATTTATGTTGGAAAAAAATTTTGTTTGAAAGAAGTTTACTAATTTCAATCTCTGAGCAAAGTTTGTCATGATCATCTATTATCTTTTTACGTTGTCCCTTTTCCGTAAAGGAATAACTCAAAAAGATGTCTCCCTGTCATAAGAAGTGTTTTAGAAATAAAACATCTCTAGAGCTTAATAAAGGACAGTGTTATAAAATTCTGATGAGGTCTGAAAAAATATGTTAAAATATCAAGATTATCAGCGTCACCCCGCTCAGTTATATATCTACAAAAGAAAACAAAATAAAATAAGAGCTGTGGGAAGTGTTTGTAAACCCGCTGGGATACTGAACAGGTCCGCTGGCAGCAGGTAAATGTAAGCATGACGCCAAGACAACTTCGTCAGGGTACTGAACAGGCCTGCTGGCAGCGAAGCAATGTCGGGTACATGAAAATCTATGAAAAAAAAAATATGAGAAACCTCCTTAATGTCCTTTATTCTGATCTAGAACTTTTTGACAGGATACAGATGTCTGAGTGAGTTAAATTGCAACCCTGTCGAGGCTATGGATGCCTGCTAGTAGCAGTGGCCATGCCAACAGTATTGCAGATTTTATCATTAATATCATGACTTGCTGATCTTAAGACTGTTATTAGTTTTCATCTTTTGAAACAGCGCTGGAAAAAATGGTAAATGATGATGTTTGTACAATTTTTTGATTGTTGTTAAAGTGGAAATTTTCTTTGCTGTCATAATCTAAATTTATTTCTTTTGACAGAGATAACTGCTTCTCCTAGTGAGTCGCCATTGTTGGCAGCCAATTCAATTTTTCCATTGCCCTATAAGCTGCCTACACCCATGACTTCTGAATTTCAAATTATCGTCGCATTTTGCAAAAAAAGGATATTTTCATTCTTTGCAACATTTGCAAATTAGTCTCCATTTAGTTTTCACGACTGAAAGCGTGAAAACTCCTCTATCGTTCTTTGAACTGTCATGATCCTTTTATTGATATCCTGAAAGGCACTCACCTTTGGTTTATTATTGTGTGGTTAAAGAAATTTTCAAACTATGCCTATTTGGACATTTTTGGTTGCATAACACTTAAACTGGTAAGGCATTGAGCATATAGATTTATATCATTTGGGACTTCCCTAGTCATCCGATTGCATAGAGGTCATGGTTTATTTTATGTGATCCTTATTATTATAAACTCTTGGCTTGTCAAATGTTATGAAATCGATTGTCACATTGTGTTATAAACATTTGATTACACACTTATACGATGGCACATATTTAACCTTTGAGTTTGATTTCACATTGAGCATTCATCGTTGGAAATATTACATTGGCGCATTGGTATGCTATCCACCGTTTGATTTTTGGGTTGGCCGATTAATATGGTTTGAACTACGTTATGATTGATTGAACAGAGGTTGTACTTTGTCATTACTACTTTGCATGGCGGTGAATAATCCCACCACCCTCGCACGCGCACATTAATGTTTCCTCTTTCATCGTTCATAGTTGTTAACCCAAGCGACTTTGCTCCTGTGTGTTGTTGTTTTCAACCGACCCCTTACCATGCGCCTGCATCATGGCTCCAGTTGTGAGGGCTGAACCGAATGGTAGCCAGGCTCTGTTGATGTTCGACAGTGCCCGTGGTGACCTTGAGGAATTTGGGTGGCTCTCGTTCATACAAAAATTTGATGGTTTTAACCTTGGCATTGCTAGGCAGTTCGCATTGACCTTTGATGGCTGTCGAGCCAAGGTCGGGGATGTTCAATTGCAAATTGATGAGCAATTTCTCAGTTTAGCTATGGGTTTACCTATCACTGGGTAGAGATGGTCCAAAAACTGCAAGGTAGAAGAAGTCCCTTGGACTTTGCTCTTTCAGTTGCGCAAGGTTACCTCCTATGACAAGGGTTTGCCTGTGACCATGCTGAAGCAGCAATGGCATGATTTGTTGATGATTATCAAGCAGTTCATCACCTGCGAGGGTCGGTATGGGTTTGTTTTCTTACACCACCTTCGCATAATTATGGTTTTTATGGGTTTCGAGCTTAACATGCCATACTATCTGCATAGAAGCTTGTTCAAAATGTCTAAAAAATATAAGAGGAACCAGGCTGATAGCAGTCTCTTTCACTATGGGCTGTTTAAAATGCTTGTTGTTTGTCATCTGGGGTTACACCGAGACTGTTGGGATGATTTTCTTTCTCGCAATAATTTTGTGGATTCTAATCCACCACAGGTTGATAAACCTGTGGTGTCCGAGGACAAAGCTATACCCCCTGTTCCCTACAGTATCCTTTTACCTAAACCCTTACTCGACTCACCTATCGACCTACCCCACTCTGTAACCGAGGATGTCGAATCTGTTAAGCCTGTGGGAAAGAAGCCTAAAGCTAAACCTGCTGCGAATTCTAAAGGAAAAAAGAATGCCCGTTTAATCTCTCGTATGGCAAGGAATAAACCCAAGCCCCCTATCAATCCTGACCCCATTGTGCTTAGTGAAGACTTTGATTCAGAGTTCGAACGTTTTTTTGGCAAGTGAGTATCCCTATTCGGAAGGTCTGTGTGCCAAACCCTCATACGACTTCGTGACAAACCTACCACCTTGCTTGCAAAATAACCCCGATTACCCTGGCATTAAGCTGCCATGTGAAAACCCCAGTCATCCATCTAAACCCTCTCCTGCTCTGTCGAAGTCTACTGTGCTACCCTGTGATCAGTGCGGCTCTTGGTTGGAAAGTTATTATCTTGATGTGCCTATGCTACAGTCAAAGATTAAATCTTTGGAAGACCAAGTTACACTGCTTACCCGCCAAAAATCCGAGTTGCAAGCCACTGATAAAAGACAAAGAACGACGGGTTCCATTTTATTTAAAAATGTGGAGTCGGCTACAGCGGTCGTCAATTCAAAATTGGCATAGCTCGAGTAGCCTTACTGGTATGTCTATCACATGTTTATATAACAAACTCATATCTCTGTTTACAGTTTGGATTTGCTCTGTCATACTATATGCATTGTGTACATAGTTATGTTTTGATTAATTAATTTCGTTTCCCAGTTTAGCTTTGATTGGATTGTCTTCGATTCGAATTGATCGTGGTATAGATTTGATTGTTTTGATTTAGCTTAATTTGGGATGTTCTGTTTCTAATTGAAGTCGCTGTATCTATTATAGACACAAGTTGTTTCACATTTCAATTTTGAACACAATCAAGTTTCGATTCGAATAGGTTATAATGTATATGTTATGGTTGGCAAAAAATTGTGATATGGTTAACTGTTACAGGAATGCAATTCGGATTATTCTCAATGTGATCGTGTTGAAACACATCCAACACATTTTGTAACGGTTATTCACGTTGGTTTGATCGACCCTGCTATCACTTGAATTCGTTTTCACGATAGATATTCTGTTTCAAGTGGATTTGTGAAACGAGATTGATTCATGATTTGTTTCTATATTAAACCCTGTCGTGATTTGTATGGATTTAACCATTTCGTTCAAATCCAATGTAGTTTACTTGCATTTATGTCAATTCTATAACGACTGTGGTCAAATTTGAATCAATCTAGCTATGATTTTATTTGAATCGGTTCACGTATCTGTCTGAATTAATCCACCTGTGGTGCGAACCATTGAGCCATAACAGTTATGATAATTGTAAAACAATCCTATTTTGATCTAATCGTATCTCCTGTTTTGGAAAAACACAACATTGCATATGATCTGCTTGATTGCACTGCTTTCGAATTGGATGCGAAATGATTTGTAAAAATGTTTGGTTTCGATTCTGTTTACCCGACTATGATGGCAATCAAAACAGAGCATACTTGTCTCTCTATTTGGTTATTGGATTTTGATGTTATTGGATTTTAATTGGATATGGGACAGTCTAGTTACTGTTCAACCTGATTATGGTAACCGTGAAACAGAATACTCCTACCCCCTGTCTCGTTTGAATTACTTTTGATTTTGTTTAATATTGAACGAGAAAATCATGTGAGTCATTAGTGATTCATTTTGAATGTTCATTAAAAGAAAATTGGATTATTTTAAAAATGTTTGATTTCATTTATATTCTGATCCTGTATGCTATTTTAGACTAGCTACAAAATCAGATGATTCTGTAGCTAAGTCTGTAGAATCAAATTTTTATTGTTTTTCTCATGAAATATCTTTCTAACTTGATATGTTTGGTCTATTGCAGATCAATTCGAAATTGCAGTGGATATGATGAGCAGTTAGGGGATATTTCAAAGATTTCACTTGCATTTTAGTGGCTTAGTTTAGTTGATTTTGGGATATTTCCCAGATTATGTAAAACTGTTTGATATTATCCATAGGGAGGCTTTACCCTGTGGAAAGACTTATAAAAACCTATCATTTTTGTAATAATATTCATCCTCATTTAGGGGAGAACAAGGATATGGAGTTCTAATACAAACTGAAGCAGAATTTGGTGTTTTGTTACAGCTTTATCTTCTCATTATATCATTATTTTGTTTCATGTTGTGTATATCAATTTGTATCTGGTTAATGACTACTTTAGCTATCTTAATCATGTGCAAGTGATATAATTTAATCACTGTAATCCATATCTGTTTTCTTATAATATTTAAAAAACATAGCAATTCTTTAATTCAGTTTGTGAATGACAGGTTTCCCTTCTTCATGATTTGAATTATAAAATATAATTGTTTGCATAACAGGTTTCCCTTATTGCAGAAATTTGTAAATCATATGATTGCTATGATTTTTTATGTCTTGTTTTTCCTGTAAACAACTTAAAGAGAAGCGCAGCCGATCATTTACGAGAAGCTTATGGACTAACCGGTGCGAGTTTACTTCCACCGAACAGCTTCAAAGTTATCATACATAGGACGAATTAGGAGCGTTTCCAGGTGAGTTAGACACTTCTTTGTTTACTGTTTTTATTAGTAGTTTAGTTTAGATATAAGTTTAATTAGATTTATATTAGATTGTTTAATTTTAGTAAATATATTAGATCGTTTAATTTCAGTAATTTTTATTTCTTTTTCATAAAATATAAAAAAAAAAAATCAAAAAACATATCTAGCTGTCTTAGGACAGAAAGCCCACGAGTTTTGTAGGTTTTAATTAAATCTGTAGATTGTTTATATTGTATATTTGTGAAAAAGTTGTATTATAACTGGTAGTTAGACGGTTAATTGTTAGAGTTAGTATAATAGTAATTAGTAGAATAGTTAGTGTAATTTATATTTAGTTTTAGTTGATATAGTAGTTTGTTTTAATTAGATTAGTGTATTTATTTATTAGTTAGAATAGTTTATATTTAGTTTTAGTTTGATTTAGTTAATTTGTTTTATTAGTTTCAGTTAGTTTAGTTTCTTTAGTTAGTTTAGTTTGTTTTAGTTATTTTTAGTTAATTTAGTTAGTTTTATTTGTTTTAGGTAGATTATTTAGTTTATATTATTTTCCTCTTTGGTCTTCTTAGGACCTTAGAGTGGCCAACGGAGCCGTTAAACTCGTCAGGGTGGTTCATTCCAAACGGCTTGGGTTATTTAGACAACCCCGGACCGGTTCCACTCTCTCAATTGATGGACGGACGATTTCGCCCGTCAACAGGTTTATGTGCTACAGTCTAGCATAACGACCTTTGTTCCTAGCAGCAGTGTCAAAGAGATTCTGGTCTAGCCAGACAACGAGGGGAAAAGAGGAATATGGATTGTTAAACTGTTGGAGTATGACTTGCACATAAATCCCACCAAGATGATCAAGGGGCAAGGACTGGCCAAATTGCTATCAGAATCAAAATGGAAGGCGCTATAGTTTCATCAAACTTTCACCCAATCAGATGCACCCATCATACAACCTAGACAAGACAACTTCTATGTATTTTAAAACTACTCCTCTTCACCTTGGTATAAAAACATCATCTATTTTCAACAGCATTTCGAATGCCCCCCAGATGTGAAGAAGAGGAAGGCTAGGTCTCTCAAATTGAAAGCTATCAAATTCTTCATCTCGAACCAGAACCTGTATTGGAGAGATCTTGATGGCATATTGTTAAGATGCCTTGGCGAAAATGAAGCTAAACAAGTCAGGACATAGATGCACAGAGGAGCGTGCAATGGGCACCAGCACTGGAAGGCCACAACGCTCAAGATCCTGAGGGCAGAATATTACTGGCCCACCCTTTTCTCTGATGTCTTTGCCACTGTTAGAGCATGCAATGAATGTCAGATGTTTGTAGGGAAGTAGAAGTTACTATCACTACCCCTGAAACCTATCAATTCCATTAGTCTGTTTCAGCAATGGGGGTTAGAATTCATAGGAGAAATAAATCAACCCTCTAGTGTAAAACACAAGTGGATCCTCATTGCCACCGACTACTTCACCAAATGGATTGAGGTTGTTCCCACCAGGATTGCCACTGACAAGGTAATCATGAATTTCCTGGAAACTAATATTTTTCCCAGATTTGGTTGCCCCAGTAAGCTTGTAATAGACAATGCCCAAGCATTCAATTCCAAAGACATGATTGACTTTTGTGGCAGTCACAACATTTCCTTGACACATTCCACACCGTATTACCCTCATGGAAATGGACAGGCAGAATAATCAAACAAGACTCTCATCAAGATCATTAAAAAGTTTTTGATTGAAAGCAAGAAATCATGGGACTCTAAACTCAAATATTCCTTATGGGCTGACAGGATCATCACTAAGAAGTCTCTAGGAACCTTTCCATTCCAACTTGTTTATGGAATAAATGTTGTTTTTCCTACTCAGCTCGGTATACCAGTCCTAAAATTCTTGCAGGAGGATATTGAGCAACCCAATGACATCCAACGGAGGATCTTCCATATTATAGAAGTTAAGCAGAGAAGAGAGGCACTTGATCAGATAACAGAGGCATACCAAAGCAAGATCAAATCATCCTTTGATAAGAAAACCAAGAAGGAGATTTTTCAGGAAGGTGACCTAGTTTTGAGGTGGGATGCTAGAAGGGATGACAAGTCCAAGCATGGTAAATTTGACAACCTCTGGTTTGTCCCTTTTAAGGTGGTTGAAGTTCTGAACAACAATACATTCATCCTGCACAATCTACATGATACATAGATCTTTGGAGGCCTAGTAAATGGGTGCTTCCTGAAACACTATTTTGTTTGATAATAGGGGGAGGCCCCTCTTGATCATAGACGCTTATTTTATTATTTCTTTTGATTAGTTAGTTGTGTGAATAAAGACTCCATATCCCAATAAGGCACTGGGGTGCAGTTTCAGCTTTTAATTCAATGAAATGAATGGTTGAGGGATAGTAAAAGATACACAGGGATGACAAACAGAAACAAGGGTAAGTGATGAAAGATAAGAGAAATTATCTAATCTCAAGGCACCGATCTACAGTTCTTAGCACCTCACAGGGACGAGCTATCCCCAGTTGGATCCAATGTTGTAACCTAGTTCTGCATCCCCTACCTCTCTTCTCTTTTTCCTTATGCCTTCATCAATTTTTCCTCTTCTGGTTGGTTAAGTCATTTTCCCATTACTGAGTGACGTGGTTCTTATTTGTTTCTTTCTGGTTTGAGTCTTTGTGTGCTTCTATTCTTTTTTTATTGAAAGGATGAAATATATGTTGGATTTCATTTGACTTACTTGTCATCATAGTTTCCATTGATCCAGATCACCACAGGTCAACCAAGCTTTTTTATATACACAAGAAACACCTGTGGACAAATCCATCCATTCAGAATGGTAATTTTCGGGCCAGAATTGTCAAAATGAACAGGGAAATTTTCAATGGTAATGATCCACCAAGAAAATCATATTAATGGTTGTCTCCCATTTGGGGATGCAAAATCGCATGGAATTTAACACCAAGAATCATCTGAAGACCCGAAGTCCTGAAGTAAATCTTTTCCATCCATCAGAGGGGACACATGGCAGTAGATCTTTTGCTTCAAATATTTTCCTCTGGGATATTTTTTCATGCTTCACATTTGAAACACCCGAAGCCCAAAAGTCTAAAGTGAATCTGGACCATTGATCCCAAGTCAACGAGAACCGTCGATCCTTGCAGTAGATAAATATCACCTGAATCACAGATCGTCATTAGATAGACGATCACACTTCCTTGTGGGGATGTAAACTGCTCGAGCGTTAATTTTCCTAAGAGGTCCTACAATTGGAACCATGGTATTTTTGTAAGGGTACATGGCATTTTGTGGTGGATTGCAGACCCAAAGGCAGTCTGGATCCAAACCACTCTCAACAGCTCCCACAAGCATGTGCTTGAATGACATCAGATCACCATGTCACCTCCACTCATCCCACTCACTACTCTTTCTCCTCTCATCACTTGAAACTTATCCTTCGTTAACCCCAACTCTGATCTCCATTGGTGGTGGCCCACCTCTGTAGATAAACGGTCCTTGTCGTAGCTCGGACCCCCCCAACAATTATAC
>SNQJ01S0022657.1:10280-32993 GCA_010110895.2 Picea sitchensis | reverse complement strand
CTTAGACCTCCCCCTCTCTAATCCTCTTATTGCCTACCCCACCCCCTTGGAGTTCCTCCCAGGTTGTTTTTCAATACCGCCCCCTCTCACCTTTCGCCACCTATTCTCCACTCACTTCCCAACCTATATACTCCTCCTCTCTATACGTGCCACCTATATCCTTCACTACACATTGCCAACTCCATACTCTTTATACCTCCATCATATTCACACCTCCTCTCACTTCGACATCTGTCTTCACACATCATCTACCCTCGCGTCTATTCATCATGTTTCCTGATTGGATGCTCACCTCCACGTCTCCCCTCATGCCCAATGGGCCGACAACAATTCCAGGGAAGCTATTTCACAGGTATAGATGGCATCTAATGGGGTCAATACAGAGTGATCTTGTCTTATGAAAAATCAGCCATAGACACAGAGTTAAGTCTCATTTACAGGTCGGCACAGATTAGTTTCAGAAACACTTTAGCGAACTTTGCTTATGTGGCTAGTTATCTCCAGTGGCCTCCAACATCTCGCAGAAATGCCATCGTTCAACATAGATCTCTTCTCTGTCACTCCAAGGCCTATTTTTGGCCACTCAGTTCCTCCAACACATGCATCAGTTCTATCACAGAGATAGTAGTAGTTTTATTTGATTAAGTCCAACATTTTCCTAGATTAGATGCAAGAGTGGTCTTTTGTGTGTGATAAGAACCACTCTTGTTGATTAATTTTAGTGTCTTAGTAAAGTTAATTATTTGATTTACGAACAGTCCCCTAAATTTAGGTCTCAGTCTTGTAAGGATGAGATCCTCTGCAACTCTTTTAAATAGTTATTTTTTGGATATTGCGAGGGTCAGATTTTTTGAGGAAAGAATAGCATTACAACAGATTGGTTGGACCCATTTTATGCATGGATTAAATCTCTCTACCTAGTGAACATACTCTCGATGACAGTGTTTCATACAACTCTTCATGTGTTTTCATTCTTATCTTGAATATAGCTTTTGATTTGTGCAACGTACATTTCATTTCCTTTCAGCTATTGTATGACTTATTTTTTTTTACTGATATGCAACTTGTCAAATAGTTAATGATTTGGTGAAGATTTGTTTTCTACAACCTTTGGGAGTTATTGTGTTTTGATACATGTTTGATGTCTTGAAATGATATTTTAAGTATTGAACTTCTTGCAACAGAATATTTATTGAGTAGTTTGTTGTTTCTCTCTGTTTTCTATTATTTCACTGGTCTGTCATTAGTGTGACATCGGCCAAGGAGGGCCCTCATCCATATCGTTCTGTCGACCCAACCTTGCCTTTATCTTGATATAATAACCCTCTGACGAACCAACAAAAATTTAAAAGAAGCAATCATTCTAAACTGATAGGTGGCCTAGCTTTTCCCTTTAACAGTCACATGCAGACCTTAGGACCAACAACCCTCATGTAAGATCAAGAGGAGAAGATACAATCCTACAAGGCCAAATAGATGCAAGAAATGAATAAAAAGGTGATGTCACTGTCCTCTTCAATGGAATCGCCTCAAACTGGTCGAGTTGCGCACTACCCTAGTGGCTGGAGATGCCCTAGTTTTCGGCCCTCCTCTTCTTGTGCTCAAAATCACTCCAAACTCTCCCAGATTGTAGATCGGGCCACTAGAAACCTTTAGGATGAGTTTCTTGTTGATCGGAGGTGTTTTTATCCCTCATATGAACAAACTCTCTTTCTGCAATGCGCCCTTCACTAGGAGAATCATGCCACACTCATAATAAATCAATGCTAAGCCATAACACACCCAAGATAGGCCAACAAGGGCACTCTGGTTTGTACCATGCTATCTCAATAGACAAAACCCTCGAATCTCCTTCTCTCTTCCCAAATCAAATGGATCTAGTTCCTCTAGTGTGCCCTCCTGCTAGAAACCCTCAATGGTGCACATCACTTCTCTTTTGTACCTGTAGCTGATGTAGAATCCACCTATGACTGAATAAATCTAATGTAGAATGGTGAGGGAGGAATATTTCACCTCCATGACCAATCTTGGACCAGGTTGGGTAGGATCTTTCACCACCAAGCTGATCTCTAGGGTTTTTGAGTCAAAACTCTCAAAACCCCCAAGTGCATGGCCTCACTAGCAAGAAGCCAGATATGAAACTGATAAACAACATAAAGAGAGAATAGAGGCCCCTATCTCTCTTTTATCCTCCCTTCTCACCTTGTCTCTCCAAGTGACTTTTACTTTATTAATTATTAATTAATTAATTAAATCACTTTAATTAATTAATTAACCATTTTACCTCTCAAAATGGTTTATCTGTCCTTGTGGCTTCTCGGGCCACTGAAAGTCACTTCTCTTCATCCTATCATGTAGTGATATTCCTCCCGATTCCAATGAGTTATTACACTAAGAGGTTCCTCCAAGTATTATGCCCAATATGACCTCCTTAGTGATTTTAATTAACATATAGCCCAAAATAACTCAAAATTACAGAAATCGTCGGAATGCAATGGAACCAAAGCCAAGTTGTGAGGAATGGATCATGATGATGAAATAAGATGAGCGATGCAATTTGGAACCCAAAAAACCCCTCAATATCTCTTGTACTCTTTATAACCTCCATCTGGCTACTCTACTCATCATAACACTCTGTAATATAATAATGTCCTAAAGTGGGGACATTACAGTCCTCCCTGCTAGAAAATTGCTTATCCTCAAGCAATACTGACTCAATCCATATATAATACCAGGGTCCCATTTCCACCTATGGGAAACACAGTAGGATCCATCGAAAGTTGAACTATCATGCACTCTACCCCATGGGTCCCATATTAGGATGTGAACTATAATACCCTGTGAAGAATAATCCTATAATATATCAACACCATGAGTCTCCTACAAATGACACATGGCCTCAACCCAGAATGAGTCTATCCTCCAAGTTCATACCAAGACCAATAATGTCTCCACCAACTGAACACGTTGCTTCCATAGTGAGGTACTACAAGACCTCCATGAATCACCCTCAAGTGACAAGCTCCCCTCAATATTGAATTTCAATGGGAAGTCAAAGTGACTTTCCCCCACAAGGATCCAATCGCCTCCATTAGTCAATGAAATTCCCATCCTTGTAATCCTCGGATCCCATGCTATTCTCTTCCTAATATCACCATGTTGACTCTACACTACTCAGATCATGATTGTCCACTCATGGTATACATGCTGGATCAACCACTCCTGGATCCTCATGCTAAAATGCTTGTGGAAACTGGACCTACTCTCAAGGAGCTGCACCTGTAAAAGTAACTTCATGGAGGTAACATCTGCCCAACCATCTCCATAGTGGGTCATGAGTATCAATAGGGAGAACTTGTCTTGTCTCATAGGAAAAGCCCCTGCAATCCCTCTCAGAATCATCCAAGGGTGAAGTATGTTTCCCTCTGGCACAACCTACACCATCATAAGATGAAACACCCTACTAACCAAATGGACTCCCGGATCCCATGGAAGAATTGGAAGTTCATCACTTTCAATCCCCACTAACTACTCATGTTTCATACTGATAACTATTAGAAGATATCCATGTTCACCCTCATGAGAATCAGAATCTATGTTTCCCTCTCAGATATATGTTATCCAATGGCATACAATTCCCACCATCTCGCCCAATGTCTCAACTATCTGTCTATGATGATCCATCCCTGTCCTGCTGCATGCAATAAAAGTAATAATGCTAGGTGGTCTCGGCCTATCAACTCTCCATGTCCCCTTCCGTTGTCTATCTCCCCCTATGCTGGTGTCAATGATGAAAGTTTTGGGAAAGGATAATAGAAGCATCTATAACTGATTGTAGGACTAGAAAGTATCATATTGTTTGGTCAATCCCAAGAATTCAACAAAAATCTCATCCACTGGTACCCATGGTAAATACTCGCCTGTAGTCATCACTAAACCCTAATCATCAGGTACAACCGGGGGTAACTCCTCAAACTATTGGTCAACCACTCTCCATCCCTCATCAATCATGTAATTGTTGATATTATGAAGGTGATTTTCCAGATCTATACACTACTACAAGGGAGAGGAATCTTCATGCTTTACTAAGTACATCTCTTCCCTGCAATCCGGTGCATCCCTCTGAATCATGTTGTACACCTTGCCATGTATCTGTGAACTATCACTCACCACTACATACTCCTGCATACTCATGTAATCTCCTGTATACTCCTATAGCATCATGCATCCTGGGTGTACTACTGGGTCAACCTATACATGAAGGTCAGGCAATCCTGGAACACAAATGGAAGTGTCCTCATAACTGCCCCTGGCTCTGGAGTCCTCATGCATGTGTGAGTGCTCAACTGTATCAAAGATCCTCTTGGAGGGTAGCTCCTATGACACATGGACATCCTCTTGTGTCTATGGATCATATCTCTCCATCATCATCAGTGATCCTAGGTACTCCTCATGATCCTCCATCAAATGGTGCTCCTTTTCTAAACCACAAACATCCCCTAGCAATGTGGTTGAGGGATATAACTGACTCTCTACTACGATATATGTATTGGATATTTGTCTAATCTCCCCCAAGATATCCTATGATTTGGACTTTGATTCTTGAAGGGTTTTTTGTGTGCCTTCCGAGAATTTGCGTGTGCTCCTCAACTCATAAGTGAGTCAACCCACCTCCAACTCCTGCTCCCTCAAGGCCCTGTGATACATCTCGCCAACCTCCAATAGGTATTTTATGTCCATCAACAACTGTTGATAGTCAACCCTCATCATAGTCACTCTCTCCCTGAGAGTATGAAAGTCATCCATGGAAAATCCCCCATATGAACGATCATGTGCCATCGATTCCCTCCGACAATAATATGCCACCAATGCATGTGTTTCATCAATGTGTCTAGTGGACTCCATGATCATGTCCTCACTGACACTCAATTTTCTTGCCAAGTGTTGTGACTCCTAACCACAGTCTTGTTGAGGTGCTACCTCACGCCCCTCACTACCAGTGTCAACCACGAATCCCCAACAACACTCTCTGTAAAATATAAGGCACTGAACTGCCCATTGTCCACTATGCTACTAGGTCCTCCTGTATGCCATTGCACACCATAGCCAACTTCTACCCCCATCTGAATCATATTGTATCATGTCTGGGCAGTTGTATCCTCCTATGCACTCACCTGGCTACTAAAATTTGCACTTGGATCCCATACAAATGTGTCCAGACATGTGCTATGGTCATTTCGACCAATAAGGAGTGCATCCTCATCACTGTATATTGGTTCTAGAAGTAAGTGTCCCATCAAACTGTCAGTCTCCACAACCTGATCAAATAATGGATTCTCCAAAAGAGGTGAGTCACTCTCCTCATACTGATAGGTATCTGTAAGGTCCATTTTATCCAAGCCATGTGTCTCATGTAGGTCCACCTGTCCTAGGTGTGCAATACTCTGGTAGGGCTCCACCACTATATTATCAATGCCACTGATATCTTCATGTTTCATGGATATAATAGGTGTCTGAGAAGGTGCCAACTGTGTCACAATCACCATAGGAAGCTCATCTTGTCTAGGTGATAACATGTGTTAATATTCACTAGTGTCACCACTCTGATGAAGTGTAAGGTCATCAACACTATGTGATATGACTATTAAAGATCATGTGCTATCATTCTATCCATTAGACAGTCCCTCCAATTCACAAGGTTCACTATCCTCCCTAAGCGTGCAAGAGTCACTAGCATCTACAAGTGTGCAAGAGTCACTAGCCTCCTCAAAATGCTCTAAATATGAGTCTATGTTACATCCCCATGTTTCTCCTCACCCTCACTGTCATAGTTCACCTCAACAATGTGCCTCTTACCTTTACCCCTACATCTATGATCTGGTTCCCAAGGCACTTTGTAGTTGTAGCAAAGTTGTCTGCTCCTAATGGGTGTGGAATAATCTGTTCTTCCTTCCATCTAGCTCCTCTGGCTATATTTTCTTCTAATATTTTGACCCAATGTGTAACCTCATCTTTGCTCCAATTAGGATTTTTAAAGGATACAAACTGATGGAATGTTATTATACTTCTGAGAATCACATTGAGGGTTTGATATTCCCTCTCACAATCAACAATCCCTCTAGAAAAATCCCACATATCCATCTCTCCTTGTGGAAGATCTCTCAGGCTGGTAGGAGTTATTGATTTGATGCATGTGATAATCCCCACCAGATGGGAGGATCAATTCTCTGATACCACTGTAATGTTCCCAATCCAAGATACCAGGAACATTGCGTTTTCATTGATTTTTATGTGTTTTCTAGTTGTGTCATTTCATCAAACACTTTGAAAATTTATGTATCATGAGTTGCACCAGGGTTTAATATTGTGGTTTGTTTGTGTTTTAATCCAACAATTAAATAATATATAGCAATTAAATATACTCAACAATATGTAAGATCAATAACACAAAAAATAACCACAAATACCTCATATCTGATATTATTCATAATAGTAGAAGACCCTGATACCATGGATCTGCAGATCTGATACAATATAGTTGAGATTTAGTATAAAAATGACAATAACCCTCATGCAAGATCAATAGTATAATATACAAGCCTCCAAGTCCAAATAGCTGTAATAAATGAATAACAAGGTGAGATCCTTGTCCTCTGCAATGGAATCCCCTCAAACTGGTTGAGTTGTGCACTACCCTGGTGGTTGGGGATGACCTAGATTTTGACCCTCCTCTTTGTGTGCTCCAAATCACTCCAAACTCTCCTAGAATGTATATCACACCACTAGAAACCTCTAGGATGATTTTCTTGTTGCTCGAAGGTGTTTTGATCCCTCAGATGAAAAAAATCTCTTTCTGCAATGTGCCCTTCACTAGGAGAATCGTGCCACACTCATAATAAATCAATGCTAAGCCATAACACACCCAAGATAGGCCAACAAGGGAACTCTGGTTTGTACCATGCTATCTCAATAGACAAAACCCTCGAATCTCCTTCTCTCTTCCCAAATCGAATGGATCTAGTTCCTCTAGTGTGCCCTCCTGCTAGAAACCCTCAATGGTGCACACCACTTCTCTTTTGTACCTGTAGCTGATGTAGAATCCACCTATGACTGAATAAATCTAATGTATAAGGGTGAGGGAGGAATATTTCACCTCCATGACCAATTTTGGACCACGTTGGGTGGGATATTTCACCACCAAGTTAATCTCTAGGGTTTTTTAAGTCAAAACCCTCAAAACCCCCAAGTGCATGGCCTCACTAGCAAGAAGCCAAATATGAAACTGATAAACAACATAAAGAGAGAATAGAGGCCCCTATCTCTCTTTTATCCTCTCTTCTCACCTTGTCTCTCCAAGTGACTTTTACTTTATTTAATTATTGATTAATTAATTAACCATTTTACCTCTCAAAAGTGGTTTATCTCTCCTTGTGGCTTCTCGGGCCACTGAAAGTCACTTCTCATCATCCTATCATGTAGTGTAATTCCTCCTGATTCCAATGAGCTATTACACTAAGAGGTTCCTCCAAGTATTATGCCCAATATGACCTCCTTAGTGATTTTAATTAACATATAGCCCAAAATAACTCAAAATTACGGAAATCTTCAGAATGCAACATAACCAAAGACAAACTAAGTGGAATGGATCATGATGATGAAATAAGATGATCGATGCAAGTTGGACCCCAAAAAACCCCTCAATAGATCATGTACTCACTATAACCTCCATCTGGCTACTCGGGTCATCATAACACTCTGTAATATAATGATGCTACAAAGTGGGGACATTACAATCAAAGTTTGTGCAGAAGAACCATCCAAAAAACTTAATTCTTGGTAATAAAAATGTTGAAACACAAACTATGATAAAATTGGAAAGCACTTTTTTGAACAAGTAAATATGTCATTGTTGTCCAAAATAGAGTCTAATTTTTTTGCAGAGGATACTATTGATGAACATTGGGTTAATTCCATGGAATAAGAGTTGAACCTGATTGAGAAAAATCAGACATGGGAGCTTGTCCCAAGGCCTAAAGACAAAATTATGATTTGTACAAAGTGGATATTCAGAAATAAGTTAAATGAAGATGGAAAAGTAGTAAGAAATAAAGCAATATTGGTCTGTAAAGGGTATGCTCAAGTTGAGGGCATTGAATTTGAAGAAACCTTTGTTCCATTTGCAATATTAGAAGAAAACATAATGTTTTTGGCATTTTCATGTTTCAAGAAATTCAAAGTTTAATGAATGGATGTCAAGTCAACCTTTATAAAGGGAAATATAGACGGTGAAGTATATATTGAAAAACCAGAAGAATTTCAATTGTCATAACATGAATATTATGTATGTAGACTAAAGAAAGCACACTATGGACTAAATAAAGCTCTGAGAACTTTCTATTCAAAACTTGACAAATACCTACAACAAGAAGGTTTCAAAAGAGGAGTTGCAGATATCAATCTTTACATCAAAATAGACAATGAAGATATGTTAATCATTGTGATTTATGTGGATGATATGATTTTTGGAAGTAATGTTGATAGAATGAGACAAACATTTGCAGAAGAAATACAAAAGGAATTTGAGATTTCCATGCTTGGAGGATTTCCATTCTTTCTACGATTGCAAATTTCTCAATCCAACAAAGGCATATTCATTTCTCAGACCAAATATATCAAGGAAATGTTGACGAAATTTCGAATGGAAGACTATGCACCTATCAGTACACCCATAATCATAGGATGCAAGTTAAGTAAAGATGATGAATCTCCAGAAGAAAATAAAACAATGTAAAGATCAATGATTGGTAGCCTACCATATGTGACAACATGAAGGCCAAACATCATCCAAGAAATAGGATTGGTTGCAATATTTCAATCTACACCAAAGTAAACACATTTGCAAATCGAAAAAACAATATTCAAATATTTGAAAGGAGCATTGGAGTTTGGCTTGTGGTATTCAAGAAGTAAGGACTTCACTCTAATAGTATATACAGATGCAGATTGGGAAGGAAGTATTGATGATAATAAAAGTACCAGTGGAGGAGAATTATTTCTAAGCAATTGTCTAGTATCTTGTTTAAACAAGAAGAAATAATCAATCTCTCTATCCACGGAAGAAGCATAATACATTGCAGCAACAACATGTTGTACACAAGTTCTTTGAATGAAACAAACATTGAAGGACATTAAGGTAGAGTATAATCAACCAATATCAATACTATGTGAAAATACTAGTACAACAAGTATTCCAAAGAATCTCGTTATGCATTCAAAGACAAAGAACATTCCAATCAAATACCATTTCTTAAGAGAGACAGTCACAGAACAAAATGTCACGCTGGAGTATATTGGTACAAAGGAACAAATTGTTGATATATTTACTAAACCTATTCCTAGAGAGACTTTCAAGCATCTCAAATAGAAACTGGGAGTGGTACCTATGTCATCCGATCACTAAAACAATTCAAAAGAAGCATAAGCTCAGGGTGAGCAACAAAAATAAGGAAGGTTGTTGGTTTCATGTATGAGAAGCAAAGAGTAAAGAGTAAAGAGGAAAGGGCAGAAAATCCATTTTCCATTGATGTCGAATGGGGAGAGTAAGGAGTAAGGGGGAGAAGTTGTATATAGAGGAAGAATTCCAAACGTAAGAAGAATTGCAAATAGGGAGAGTATCAAAATCAACCAAGGATTTCCATTAATGATAAAGGGGGAGTTTGCTAGAAATATCGTTGTCATCGATTTCAAACATAGGGGGAGACTACTAAGGCCAAAATAGAAGCTCAAGGAAGAATCCATATTATGAATCAGACCATAGAGAGGAAGAAGAGAAGTAGAGGGTTTCTGAGTTGCATAAATATTGTACAAAGAACCCAAATTATGCATCTAGTTAGTGTGTGATTGTCTATATGCGTTATTGAGTTTATGTGAGGATTTTGTGTGTTTACCCTAAGTCGTGAATGAAGGTGAGATGACTATGAATGAATATCCAACCCAAATGAATTTGGGCTGCACAGTTATGAGGAGGAGTTGTGCAATTGGAAGCTATATGAGATGACCCCATTGAAAGTATGAGTAGCTATGAGCTTAGTAAGGGAG
The DNA here is from genome assembly GCA_010110895.2 of Picea sitchensis. Lineage (NCBI taxonomy): Eukaryota > Viridiplantae > Streptophyta > Pinopsida > Pinales > Pinaceae > Picea > Picea sitchensis. Next base: position 22,895 of record SNQJ01S0022657.1, on the reverse strand, counting down.
ATCCTGGTGCCCGATAGCCAAGTTAACCAGATCAAGGTAAACGTTAATATTGATATATCCCACATTTATAAGGACAAATGATTTCAATGGATTTATAATGAAGAGACGTCATTACATAGTTTGAATTTGAATGGGTGAGTTATGAAACTCTGTGCAAAGGGTTAAATTTTAGTCATGTGTCGGTTAAATCATGATCGTTCATCATAAAGATAAACAACTGAAAGTGAAGGATCATAACCCTAGGCATATTAGATATCAGGCCTCAGACATATCAATAAATATTGTGCATTGAATCACGACATCATGATATCTCGATACACAATACCAGACCAGAGTGAATGCGTGGTGAAAAGAGTCTCCAGGAAGGACGATGCCCCAATGGTCGAGACATAGAACATAAAAGAGAAGTATATCTGACCTTTGATCATTGGAGATCAACAACTCAAAGTGGAGCACCAAACCTCATGCATATTGGCATATTGGATAACATCTAACCAGTTCGAAATATTAGTGTAGTGTTAAAGTACCAGGGGATTGATGGACCAGTGACCTAGTAGTCCCAGTGGTCTGGTTAACATATTAGTATATCAGATATTAGACCAGAGTAATTGTTCATAAGTGTAGCATTAAAGACTCTAGGGCCCAGTGGACCAGTGGTACAGTTAAATGGCGATTGCAGTAAATAAATGACAATTGAAGCATGGTTGAATCGTGACCATTTATTAGAGAGATCAATGAATGAGACTGAAGAAATTGGACCAGAAACTAAGGTTGGGCACATGTGCATAGTTTTAACCCCCGGTGATCCAATTAAGCAGTGGTCTGGTGGCCTAGTGCCCCAGTTTTCCGATGTAACATGAACCTTGATGTATGTTTATAACATTGTGCAGTGTATAGGTTACCACCCAGTGTTGGATGGATTAGTTAATGTTTTGGTGGAAAACATGATTGCAGAACAATAATTGACATTTAATATTGGATCCATCCGACGTCTACTGAGCATTAAGTTTTTTTTACATCGCTCGGTGGCCCAGATAACCTAGTGGGTAGTACATAGACCGAGTGCGGGATGGCTTTTTAGGTGTAATTTGAGTAAATTGTTAGGTTGACCTGTTGTGTTGGTTTTGTTACGTGGGTGAGCAAAAGCATAACACTTACTTGCCTAGTTAAGTCAGCTAAACAAGAAAGAGGGTTGTGAGTTGATTAGATAACCAAATACACATGAAACAAGGAAATAGAAACAAAAGGAAAAAGAAATAAAGGTTAAAAAACTTGCAAGAACTAAAACCATGAAAAATGAAAATGACAATCATATAGCTATCAATGAATCAATGTATTGATAGGCTAGTACCGTAGAGAAAGGCAGGGAATTATGAATCCCCTCTTCCTCCTTGGGAGGGCTCTTGAGTTCTCTAATAGAGATCTCTTCTCTTCATAAAATGACAAGTAACAATGGTGAAGAAATACAATGTCAATCCTCTCAAGAGGTGAGTGGAATGGCCCTTGCTATAGTTCTTGAATGATTCAAAGAGAAAAGAGGATTCTCCAAGAAGAATTATTGCAACATAATAATACCTTGAAGTTCTTATTTTTCTAGAACACCCATGGCACATATTTATAGTGTCCATTCATGGAAAAATACAACTGGTTCATAATGTGAACAAGGGGTCTTTTAGGGCACTTCCTAGCCCTTGACCAGCCTCCAAGCTATATTTCGCTCATATATGAGTGTCAAATCATGTTGGGGGATAGAATGGAAGTGGTTGAGAGGCCGACAAGATTCATAAATGCATCGTTCATGAGAAGTGTGCGGGTTTTCTTGTAGACAGTCATGCATCTTGCAAATTCTACACACAGTGTGCAATTAGGACTCTGTTGGCCCATGCATTCCGTGCACAGTGCACACGCTTCCTTTGGTGAATTTGCACACTTTTATTTTTTAACCAATTATATAGTATTATGCCTTTTTGATGGATTTTGATGTTGTAGGTGTACTAATTATTGTTGGAGTTGATGTCTTTATTTAGTCGTTGTTTGTAATGTTGCATATGATTTTTAGGTGATAACAGATGCCCCCTGATATGTGAGGTTAGGAGCATATGTATAGCCAAAATACATCAATGTTTATCTTGTTGATGGTGCGATTGTGTGGAAGAGAGAAGAGAGGAATTGAAAGAGTGATCCATCGGAGGGAGAGGGAAAACTGTGGGAACCAAGCCTTTCTTTAGGAAGAAAAAATAAAATACGTATACAAACAAGGCAAGCATGCCCCATGCTCATGTCATGAAACCACAATTTTGGACTGTAACTAAAGATGTATGATGATGTAGATAGTTGCAACACCCTTCGGGGTGGTTGATAATGATAGATGATGGTCATGAATGGTGAACTGGCTCTGAATCAAGTAATGGATGACGGTAAGAAGTGTCGATGACTTGTAGGCATTGATGGCTATCAAAATCAAAGGTCTTCGGCTCGTATGGAAAAATGCAACAGTCACATAGTAAGATCCACCTTAACATGATATTTTGTTGAAGTCGAATGTTATGGGGGTCAACGGAATCATAAATCAATGATGACTCTCTCTCTGTCATCTGAGACTCCTCATTGAAAAGGTAATGAGAGTCAAGATATTTCCGCCCTTCTGGCAACTATGTTGATTTCAATAGGAATGGGTACGCGACGTCAAGAAGCAAAGGACTTCTTGAAATCCACTGAGTAATAGATTATTTCAGGTACTAATGGGTAACATGGACGAAGTCAAGACGTTATGGGACTCAATACTTCCCTTGGTTGGGGTATTGAAGAATGATTGGAAGCAATCATAAAACTGGATCTAGTGTCAGGGGGACAACTAGACATAAGGTTAAACTATGTTGGAGGCTGAAAAAGTGGGAAAACTCAGAGATCGTGGTTACATGTGTTTGTGGTACTCGGGGGTTGTCAATGATGTTTATATGAAAAAAGGGTGGATGTCCCAACCAAGGGAAACATGGATTGCTTTTCCAGGTAAAAGAAGGTCGTTGGGGATGACGACTAAAACATATATGTATATAATGGAAACAAGGGTTTTATACAATCACCAAATGAACAAAGAATAATTGGGGTTGAGTATACAAATACCGAAACGGGTGCCTTGGTGAAAGATGGTTTGGCCTATTTAGGGCACAAGTTTGTGAAAGAGAACTAGTGGAAGGTGGGGGCCCCATGGGTGGGTTTTGGTATTAGGTAAATGGATGGAGGACAATCTGAAGATAGGTAGACTGATAGTGGATGAGATGGAGGGATAATGAAACTATGAGGGTGCAGTCAACATAACTATGTGTAGGATGATATGACCCAGGAGTCCATTGGGAAGGTTAGAAATATGGTAAGAAGAAGTATGGGGTTCATTCTCAGAAGTGTAAAAAACTATCAGGACTTCCAATCCTAGGGGTGAAAACAACATGATTGTCAAGTTTCCAATGGGAACAAAGAATGGGACAACTCTTATGGCCGAGAGTGTTATCAGTTGACAGTACCAAAATGTGGTAGAGGTAAAGGTACTACAGAGACATATGTAGGGACACTAAAGGAAAATGTCAGAGGGTGTGACTGGGATATGAAAATGTTTACAGAGGGATTAATTACATGCTAGTGTCGAACATATACCTGGAGTGGTTGTAAGTTGGTTGAACAAGTACCTTCACATAAAAAACCAACTACCTGGCGTGAACAATATCTGATGATAAAGAACATATAACATTTATTTGATAAAACTAAAAGTGAGCATGCATACCTGAACATGGCATGAAAAAAATTCTCCTCCAGGGAGAAGTGCATATGATAACCCAAGGAATATGAATGTGTAGATGATTAGATCAATATCTCATGGTTGAGAATAGTTCAGAAAACGGAGGCTCTGAGCTTGTGTGCCAGAATGTAGAAGTTGTGAAAAAGGGCCTATATATGAATGGTGGGCCCAGAATGCCACCTCATTTGCACCAACACTATTGTTGATCTAGTGAGAGAGTTGTGAGGCGATTTGAAGATTGCAGGAGCTTGGGGCTACCGATCCAGGAGTTACAAGAGATAGGTTAGTGACCTTATCATCCTGCATTGTGTGGATTTGATGGATGTTAGCTAGGGGTTGTACGGAGGGTCATACAAGGGTTTTTAAGGGTAGGTTCCCAATAGTGCATGGGAAATTGGTGAATACCTATGCATGGGTGCATGGGTAGCAGTTGATTTCCCACACATTATGTGTGGGTTTATCCCAAACAGTCGTGCATTCATGAATGTATGATTGTTATGGGGAAATCTGGGCATAATGTGTCAATGTGGGGATTATAGCCGCACATATGGGTGCATGAGTTTGAGATATAGGCGCGCATTGGATGCGCGCCTGGATCATGGACAGTTGCACACTCATGAGCGGTTGTAGGTGAGACAATTGTGCATGAGTGTGCAGTTGTCAGATCAAAATTCACGCACATATGCGTGACTGTATTGGGAAAATCCACGCACTATGTGTGGGCTCATGGATGAATGACTTTTTGATGTTTATAATTTTTTACATATGATGTGGCTGATCAGGTGTTTTTGGGTGAATGTAGGTGATCAACAGTGTTGGGAAGGATGTTGGTCCACTAGTGAGAGTGATACTAGGATCAATTGAGAGAGGTTGTGAGGGAGAAACCAGTAGTGCGTAGGCATTTGGAGGCCTGCGGGTTACTGAAGTTCTTCGACTTTCCTTTGATTTAGTCACAGGAGTTCTTGCTTTATTTTTTTATCTCCATGTGGAGCACTGACCTGTAGTGTTTTGTGGTATGGGGGGAGAAATTGACATTCTCTGCAGCAAACGTCATATATTGTTTGACAGGATTCCCATTCTGTGGGAGGGCATTAGCTGTTGATCCCCATCTTCTAGGGGAGGATAGGGTAGAGACCATTGCGGCACGACATTGTTCTAGGCCAAACCCTATGTCGGGTTCGGTAGTGAGGATTGAGGCCCTAGATGAACTACTGACAGAGTGCATAGCTGCCATGGTGGTGAGAATTTATGGATCCTTAGGCACTCAGCGGATCATAGGTGGGAAATTGAGAGTGTTTGAGGAGGTGAGAGTGTTTGAGGAGGTCTTGGATGGAGACATATTTGTGTGGGGTGTGTTGATGTAGACCCGGATGGTGTCCCAGCTAAACTGGTGTTGGCGTGCCGATTCCGGTGACTTTTCATTTGGATCAGTCTTGGTGGCTTGGTTTTTGGAGAGGGTGCCTCTATTGCGCCCACAAATTCTATTGGTGCCGGCCTCTTGGAGAGAGCCTCAATTGATGCGGTGGGAACATGTTTTGGCCCGACATGGAGGAGGGGAGGGTGGCCATTACTTTACGACCATTGTTGCTTGACTGTGGTAGAAAATTTCGCAAGTGATCTTATAGTTTCCATACGCTGGTATGGACTACAGACAAGATCCAGCCATTGTGTTACCTCCTAGGCAAGACTAGGATCATAGATGTATGTGTGTTGTCTGTCCCTTTTTATTTTGGTAGATAGCCTTGATAAGATATGTGTATGGATGTTGACACTCTATATAGGTTTCTTTTGCAGATGTTGGACCCTGAGGTCAAGAGGTTGAGGTCGTCTAGGAGTTGGCTTGATGGGAGGCAGTAGAGGCGAGGGCTGGGCAGGGGTGTCGACAAGATGATGTCGCTGCAGGGCCATCGAGAGAGATAGAGGGTGATGCGACAACCATATTAGAGGATTTGTGCCAATGTTTAGAGTGGGTCCTATAGGGGGTTCCAGAGGGCATATGGGCCCACATCCAGGACGATGAGGTCTTAGACTAATTTGTAGGAGTATCAGTAGAGTGGCGAGCGTTGATCCATAGGGAAGAGGTGGTGGGGGAATCCATGATAGGTTGGATACCTCCTGAATCTGGAGTGCCCCCAGGTGGTGGGGGACCTCTGGCTGACCGAGGGCCTAGGGGGGGAGCTCTAAGAGCATCGTGAGTGCCAATCTGATATGTATGGGTTTGGGGGGGTGATTTTTTATAGGGTGTTTGATACCCATTATTGTACTCATAGGGATGATGAGACTCATGAGCCTATGGGAAGATGTATATATATATTTTTTGTAAAACAGTGATGACCTTTTTTATATATATAGTGTATATATTGATGATCATACTTGTCTTTATGTTTTGTGTTTATGGTTGTGATGTCCTTTTCTATCTTTGACAGATATATCATGCTATGTATATGATGTTTTTAATGTGATAAATACCAATCCAATACTAGGTTAGCCATGTGATATACTACTTGATTGAGGTTTCTTGGAATATGTGAAAATGTAATGGAATCAAAGTTGTGAGATAGGAGTCTAACTTGTAGGTATTTGCAGAAGAGGCAAGGATCGTGAACATGATACACATTGTTGAGATATAGGATGACAAGCTGGGAATATAACTGAATGATAAGGTGATGAATGTGGCGGTGACTTGCCTCAGCGAGGAGAACAATGACAACATTATATTCGTCTTGATTCTTGGTGGCTGGACCTAGGCATATGCCACTAGAATGGAGTAGCACATGTGAGGGGGTATAGAGGGACCAAGCAGCCGAAACAATATTCTGGGTCCAATGACTGGCACTGTTAGCATAACCAATGTGGTAGGCTGATGGATGATGCATCTTTCAACAACCCAGGTGATAGATTAGACATGAGGAGTGGTGGTTGAAAAGAAAACTAAAAACTCTACAAATGTGTAAAAAGAGAAACCTAAGGTAAGTGGGCTACGATTAGGCATAAAACTTCTTCAAGTACAACTCGTTGATGGGTTCTTTGAGGGGGTATCCTTCTAGAGAGGCCAAGATGTAGGCACATTTAGTGAGGAAATGTTGGATGATGAAGGGGCCGTGACATAATGACTTGAATTTCCCATGGTCGAGAGTGTCATGGGCGATATCATAGGCTAACATGAGATCAACTTCGTTTAATGAGAGAAGGTTGATATGGCAGTCAAAGGTCACTTTGGACCATTTTTTAGTTGCCTCGTTGTGTTGTAATGAGGATCAACGGTCTTCATCAAGTGATTCTAAGGTCAACAGGTGCTGCTCCATTGGAGCAGTGTTAGGTAAGAGCTCTATGGAATTGGGTAATGTTGGGATTTCTCACTCAATAGGGAGCGTGGCATAGATCTCATGGATGAAGTGGAATGGTGTAAAACCGGTGGTCGTTTTGACTACCGTGCAATAATCCCATAAAGCGGAAAACAACATATGATGCTAGTTGGTCTTATGTTTGCTAACGGTGTGTTGCAACATAGTTCTGAGGAATTTAATGACAACCTCAACTTACCCATTGGACTAAGGGTAGTATGGGGAGGCAAACTCAAGGGTGAAGCCTAACTTTGAGGAGAGTTCTACAAATATCTCATTCTCAAAGTGTTTACCATGATCAGAAAATAAATGTTGTGGGACTCTGAGCCAAGTGATGACATGGTTCAAGAAAAAACACGTTGTTGTGTCAGCAGTGTTGTTAAATGTGGGCATGGATTCTGCCCATTTGGTAAAATAATCCACTTCCACCACAATGTACTTGTGTCCATTACTAGATGGAGGATTGCAAGTCATGAAATATATGTCCCATTTTCAAAACGGGATGATCGTGATGACTAGGTGTAAAAGAGATGGTGGAGCTCGTTCTTTGTTTGCGTAAAGATAACATTTATCACATCACTTGACAGCATGGATGCAGTAATGAAACAAAGTGGGCCAGAAGTATCCTTCTCAAATTATTTTTTGAGTGGTAGACATACCTGAGAGGTGACCACCGCAAGCACCGTTGTGGAAATCATTCAAGACTCGGTCGGCTTCGTTGATGGTGAGACATCACCGAAGGATGGTATCGACCCCATGTCGATAAAGAATGTCTCCGATGAGGAGGTATCGGGGAGCCTGATGGTGAATGCGTCAAAGGTCATCTCTAGAGAGTTGAGACCCAAACTTTTGTGTACAGAGGTAAACGTGAAGGTCGTCGTACCAAGGGTCATCTGAGGGGATGAAGAAGAGATGTTCAATGGGAAAATCCTCAATGATGGGGGAATCTTTGGCATCTGAGGGAAACGTTGTAATGAGTTTAGATAGGACAAGAGATTTCTTGCTTTTGGGAGTGGAGAACTCTAGATCGTATTCTTGAAGGATAACGATCCATCGGGAAAATTTGTTGTTGATATGTCTTCAACTGAGCAAGTACTGCATGGGTTTGGAATCTTCTATGACCTTGGTAGTTTGAAGAAGAATGTAATTCTGTAGTTTTTGGACTGCCAGGACAACTGTTAACGTGAGTTTTTCATCATGATTATATTTTAATGATGGGCCTGAAATGTTTTTACTAATGTATTAAATCACATGTTCATGCCCATCATCCCATAATTGGATGAGGACTCGTGTGACTGAAACAGTAGAGGTTGATAAGTAGAGGATGTAATCACGATCATAGTCTGGGGGACTAATCAAAGGGGCATTGGATAGGGCATATTTTAAATCATCAAAATTTGTTTGAACATGTTCATCCCATAGAAATGGTATATCATGGCGCAGTAAGCAAAGAAAACCATGTGCACGAGTGGCATAGTCTGGGACAAAGCGACATAAAAAGTTGTCTTTTCCTTGTAGGCTTTGCAGTTGGTGTAAAGTCCTAGGTGGTGGAATTTCTATGATAGCTTGTACCTTGAGGGGGTCCATAGTGATGTCATTTTGGGAGACAATAAACCTGAGGAGGCACCCGACAGTGACGTGAAAGACACACTTGAGGGGGTTAAAGTAGATATTATATTGGCGACATCGTTAAAAAATTATGCATAAGTCATCTAAATGTTGGGTTCACTTTTTGGATTGAGCAGTGAGGTCATCCAAATAAGCGAGGAGGTTGTGAGAAAGATCATGAAAAATGTAGGTCATGGCCCATTGAAATGTAGCACTGGCATTTTTGAGCCCGAAGGGCATGATGCGATAATACAAGGTGCCCCAAGGGGTTGTAAAAGAGGTTTTGTACTGATCTGTTGGGTGGATTTGAATTTGATTGTAGTCAAAGAACCCATCCATAAAGGACAGTGCCTCATGGTCAACACAATCATCGATGATTTGGTCGATGAAAGGGGTTGGGAAATTGTCTTTGGGACAAGCATGGTTGAGGTCGTGAAATTCTATGTAGACATGAATAGTTCCCTATTTTTTGTTGACAGGGATGGGGTTGGAGACCCAAGAAGTTTACACAATGGAGTAAATGAACCCGACAGTGCGTAACTTGTCAATTTCATCTTTGATAGCCACAGCTTTGGATGGGTAGAGGGGGCATTACTTTTGACAAACATGGGTGATATCCAGCCATGTGTCGATTCGATGTTCGAATATAGAAGGATCGAGGCTAGGCATCTCCGTATATGACCAGGAAAAAATATCTCGGTATTCCTGAAAGAGAGCTTTATAAGAAATGATTTCTTCAGGGGATCATTCAGTGCCAATGGTGATCTCTTCTACGATGCCTAGTTTAATGGAAATACCAATTTTGATTGTGGGGGAGATGTTGTCCATTTTTCCTTCTTCAAAAGAATCGGGGGAAGGAATAAGGATTTTGAACCAGTCAATATGCCCCGGAGGAATAAAATCCTTGGTTTCGATTGTGCACAAGGGGGCTTGGTCAGGAGGGTGAAAGATCTCTTGTGAAAGAAAAAGTGCTCGATGATGGAGAGCGTTCCATGGGAAATCATGGGTAGTCATTTCCTCCAAGATATCTTCATCGTAGTGGAAAATGTGAGAATACAAAGGATCTTGGGAGATGGTAGGGGGAACTGTCAATGGATAAGTGTTAGTGGCCTCAAGGGATGAAGATGTAGAAGGGAGATCGTGTACGGGGTGTGATGGATTTCTTGACATAAACCAAATTTCAAGACATTGTGTATGAAATATCATTCACTCGGGTAATGACGAAGAAATATAAGCAATGTCAGTAATGTGAGCGTCAGTGGGGAGTGCTTGAGAGGGCTCAAGCTGAGATGTGTGTCATATTGTGGCTAATGTTTGGCAGAATTGAGGTAGAGTTGGGAAATGATGAGTGCAATGGCCAGATTTTGAGCATATGGCACAAGTGAAATTGGTTTGTAACCCTTTCTTGCTTGTGGTTGAGGACTCCATAGTAGCGGTGGATATACTTGGGGGAGTGGAAAGCAATGGGGTTGCTTTAGGGAGTTGGATAAGATTGTGTAACTCGGGAAGAGTAGGACATCTGTTAGTGGGGTTTCCTTCTCCTTCGCATAGTGTGAAAGGAGGTTGAGCTCGAGGAGGGATTGGAGCTATGGACTCATTATTCCTTCGTCTACCCCCAATAGTGGCGGTGTTGTCACCAGTTGGGGGTGGGGGTGGTGTGGTAGGATCTTGTACTAGGATCTGCATTGATAATCCCTTTATCTAAGGAGGGAGAGATGGTGTGGGAACCATAGAGGGTGGGTGGAGATACCATACAAGGATGGTGAGAACCATGTTGGGAAGGGTGAGGGTAGAAGCTACATGGAATGCTTGGACTCCAGGTGGGGGGTAGAAAAAGGGGATTTGGGTAATGGCTTGGGGGATTGTCTCCCAAACNATCTAGGATAAGTGGTGTGGTGGTGTTTTCAAGGAATTCTTGAGGTAGTAGTTCATCGACTAGTGGAACTTCAATGTGGGGAGGGGACTCAACGAGAGGCATATTGTCTCTAATATATATTCCTTTAGAGGAAACTACACACACATGTGATGAAATAAATGAGTTTAGGAGACGTGGTGTTCCATGATAAGTCCCTAAAAGGTATGGGTCCTTGAATATTCCAAGGCCGATGTCGATGACTGCAAAATCATCTAAGCTAGCGCGGATAAGAGGGAGGATGTTATCAATTTTGGCGGAATGATTAGGCTTGTAATGTGTAAGTTGGTTGATGGTGATGATTTTCCCGTTATGCAGGAACATCATTGTACGAAACACAGAAGAGGCTACATCCTTCATACCATACATGTAGCTATGTCTGAACAAGATATTGTAATCAAGTGGAGCATTGATAACTTCAGTGTGAATCAGGATGGTTTTTTCCCGAAGTTCTATGGGGACATTTTGGAATAGCCCTTTAGGGGATGATGGGCGACCATCATAAGTTCTCAAGGTAATGGAAGATGGTACTATCTTAGGTGAGCCAATTTTATACCATAATACTTTGGACATGATGCATGTGGATGCACCTTCATCGATGATGCACCGATGAATTGTGATGTTCCGGATATTAACTGGTATCTAAAAGGCTACCAGAGTGGGGAGGTATGGTTCTCCGTTATCCAAATCATAGGTGATTAGTCGAGTATTAGCTGGGTCGACTGCCCCCAAGGAGGAAAGAAAGGATTTGCATTGGGATGGGAAGGTTTGGAGGACCTCCAACACAGACATGGTTGCAGGAGATTATGTTAAATCATCGACCAAACTATAGTTATGGGCTTCCCTAGCATGAGGGTTATGTACATTCTGTCGCAGAGGTATGAGGGGTATACGAGTATTTGGTTCAGTGTTAGGGCGTGGGATCATAAATGGTTGTCCAGTTGTAGCTAGACTTGTTTCTCAGGTGGTTGCGGTAGAGTTGCGATGGATTCCATATTGACGATCACATGTTTGCAGAAGAATATCTTCTTCACTAGTATGGAGGATATTGCAATCAGCCAGATTTTCAGGTTGATTGGGACCTGAGTTTTGATATTGCCGCATTTTTGGTGGGGTAGAGTTGATCTCTTATTGGGTACTCATCACTCCTTGGTGTGGAATAGTTTTTTGCAAAATGGTCAGAAGTGGTGGTTGCAGATAATGTTGTGGGGTTGGCTGAGGGATAGGTGGTCCTGGAGGGTGTTATGTGTTCATGGATTCTTTCATCTATTTGTAATCGACAATTTGGGGGCGGTGGTGAGTATAATGTCTGTACTCACCACATAGAGCACAAGGAAAGCTATTTCTGAGATCATTGTTCTTTCCTTGTAGTGGTTGATTTATGCTTTTTCCCCTTTGGGGTTTTGGTTGCCTTGATACTGGTTACCCCCAGCAGGATGGTTTTGTTGGGGGTTATTTCCTCCTAGTCCCGGGTTGTTATTGCTTGAATTTTTTCCTTTATTCTTGGCATTATTCGGCTGATGGGCCATATTTTCCATATTCAACTATTCAAAATCATGAACCTGTTGAATGGGAGAGGGTTGAACAAAGTTACCACCAACATGTGGTTGTCCTGGTGGGGAAGAAATTGGTTGGGGAGGACTAGGAAATGAAAAATATGGATTGTTTTGTGAAGATGATCCATATGGTGTATAGGAAGTTGAAGTGCTTCCACTATTTTTTGGGGTTATAGACGGGGGTTGGGGGTGGACCCGTACTTGATTGAGAGACCGGATGCATTAGGGGTACCGGTGGGGGTCCCCCCAACAATGGAGGGGGAGCCACCATGTAGTGTCCCCAAGGCCGAGCCCCGTTACAGATCATGATATATGAAATGAATTGTAAATGTGTTCTATAGGCTGGTGAGCCAAGTTTTGTATAAGCTGGAAGGCTTATGTGGTTGTTAGGCCAGGAAGCCT
>SNQJ01S0022656.1:54133-66896 GCA_010110895.2 Picea sitchensis | reverse complement strand
GTCACCGTGGACTAAGTCCTGGATGCATTTAATTCCCAACAAGGGTTTACTAATTCTATTGCAAATAGCAATGATTGTATTCTATTTCTAGAAGACATTTCCCATAATAACATTATTTTCGAATCCATTTTTTATTGCATAGCCATGGGTTTTCTTACCTTGTTCTAGAGTCAATAAATTTGCACATGTAGACATATCACTAACCATGGAGATTGAGTTTGGTTTTATTCCTAGACAATTTGGATTTCACTAAGAATTCCAACACTTCACTAGGATGGCGAATCTAGGAATAACCAACAATTATTAAATTCCATGGACTTGCTTACCTCACTCAAGAGTTGACTTAAAACTAAACTAAATAGCTTACCTAAAAAAGATAAATTAATAAAATTCCAAATAACTAGTTATTAAATTATTTTTTTCTAGGTTACAAAGCCCAAGGAATCATCATAGACATAATCCCGTGATATCATTGTTTTTCCCTGCTTATTAGACTTGCAACTATTAGTGGTTCCTAACTCTGTGATTGAAATAACCTATTTCTGCAACATAAGTACTCTAAAAGAGAATAAATAAATAACATTCAAGAAAAAATAAACTACAACTACAACATACACAAAACATACACAATACCTCACCTCAGAGTGCCCCTCTCAAAGGTTCAACTTGTGCACTTGCTACAGAATTCCCACACACTCTTAAAAGGAAATCATGCACCCTAATGATCTTTGACATATATATTAAGTGAAACTATGTTATAATACTAACAATATATGTAACCCCCCAAAGATGAGAGTGCCCTATATATATAACACAACCAAAGTATCTTTGCATTCAAAAATAGGGATGATGAAGCTCCTATATTCTTGGGGGTTTGTTTTAATTACAAACAAAGCTCCTATATGCTTGGGGGTTCATTTTAATTACAAACTGATATTTGGAACACTGTGATCCATAAGGATCACAGTCTCCTGAAACAAAATTAACATGATAAGAAAACTCAATTCATTTTCTTATCAAACCTTGAAGCATGCAGGCATTGTGGCTCTATTTTCATAGTACAAGATTAGATCGGTTAAAGATTGGCATACTCATCAATTTCTCTGGACAATAATAGGCACAAATTGTTGCAACATCCTGGAATTGAATGCACATATGCCACTAGACATGAATAGTACTTTGTCCTCAATAACAACAAGTTGGAATATTCTTCATTGTTGCCATCACTGTTCGGTATCTTCGTCAACTTGTCATATGAATAAATGAGAGGATTATATAGAACTCAACAAGAGAGGATCCCTTGTTGCATGATATGATCCATTGTATGGTGTTGCCCTACCTCAAGGGTTTTGATATAATAAAGTGGTGGTTTTCTATATTATTCCATATATCTTGTGTGGTGATTTTATTCAGATCTTTGGTACTATTGTGGTATTTTGTATTCATATCTTTGGTACTTAACAAGTGGTATCAAATAGTTATAATAGTAGAGGTCATTTGATGTAAGGTGGACTAGGTCCACTATAGTATTAAATAAGGCCCACTATGGTAGTTAGATATAATAAATAGGCTTTCTAGAAGATTCCTTCTTTAGAATGTTCCTAAAATATAGAAAATTCTATATAAAGAAGTGTATTGGAGCATAGTGAATAATATTTTGAATGTATCAAACATTGCTTGATGAGTGAATTCCTTCCTTAAGGAATAATATATGGTGTTACCCTACCTCAAGGGTTTTGACTGTTTCTAGTGTTCAATATTTTGGGGAATGGTTTGGTTTATTATTGTTGATATTGTGGGTTTATTATGAGATTTATCTTCCGATCGATTCAGGTACTTAACAATTGGTATCAGAGCACTTTCCTTGGCCAAAGAAGGGGAGAATTTTTGGCTCTTTTTGCAGATTTTTTCTAGGGAAAAAAGAGGATGGTGCACTTCAGGTTCATATCTGAAACTTTCTGAGTAGACTTTGGTCAACAAAATTGGATATTTGAATTCCTCTCAGAAAAATACCCCATTTAAAAAAGAAACGGCCGAAACGGAGTCCGAGAAGTAAAGTAATGAGCATTTTAAATTCGACAAATTTTCAGGGTTTTTCTGGAAAAAGCCGCGCAATTTGCACATTGAGTTATTTTTAAGCTTTAGTTTTTATTGAAGATTTGTTCCAAGATGTATTTGTATTTTATTGGAAAATATGATAGCCCAAGTATTGAAAAGATTACAAAAGAAGATAAGTTAGCATATAAAGATAATTGGAGAGGTTTGGTTAGTTTACACTTGCAAGGTGATGCATCCATTTGGTGGGCATCTCTTAAGTATTCCCAAATAATGACAATCTCTGATGAAGAATTTGAAAAATTATTCTTAGATAGGTGGTCTCATACAAAGTGTAAGGATGAAGAGAGAACCAAGGGTTTATTTTAGGTGGAAAATCTATATTACAAGTTCATGGTTGTATTCATAAAGAAAATATGATTGTTTCTATTAATCCTAGTTGCCAGCAAAATTTTATTAATGTTCAGTTGGTTAATAGATTGCAAGTTCCGGTAAAGAATATTCAAAGCACACAGGTTGAGGGTGAAAATGTTCAAATTGTTAAAGATATGAATATTACCATGGATAAATATGTGTTGCATTCAGATTTTTATGCTATGGATATGGATGAAGTGGATATTGTTTTGGGATATCCTTGGATAGAATCAATGGGTACCATTAATATTAAAGCGCAAAAGAAGTTTTTGAAGTTGTGGTACAAGAAAAAGAAAATCACATTGCAGGATGTGTCTCTTAGTAAGAAAGATGGGCCTATTGATGCCATCAAAGAAGTTATTGTCGAGTTTGAAGTCGAATCAGAGGAAAAATATACAGAAGGAGATGAAGCAAAATTATAGGAATGACACAATCACGAAGTTAAGGAGGTCATTGACTCAAAGGCACAATGTGTTTTAGATTTGAAGAGAAAAAAATAGATTCCTACATTTTTTGTATATCGCCATCCACATCATATAGAGAAACAAAATTCATCAAGGGAAGGGTGTGAAGATCAACACATTTATGAACCAATAGAGAACCAGAAAGGCAACCGATCAAGGGGTGCATGGAGGCCTACCAACACTATAGGAATACATCAGGCTAGAGAACCAATCCCATGGCAACACCGACATCATGCAGATCAAGATCAGAGTGGAAAGACATCAGTTGGAAATCATGTCCATCTCCCATTAGGATGGATGGATGGTCATACTTGGTATCAGTTGGTTACATTGCTTAGTTGATCATATTGTATGGTTTCTTCCCATGTTTTGAGGACGAAACATGTGAAGGGGGATGGAATGTAATATACCTAGGGAGGTAATACATGGTACCTAGGGAGGTAATACATGGTACCTAGGGAGGTACCCAATGGGAATGTGGTTATGTATTATTAGTGGAGACCATTCAATGTAAGGTGGACTAGGTCCACAATATTATTAAATAAGGCCCACTATGGTAGTTAGATATAATAAATAAGCTTTCTAGAAGATTCCTTCTCTAGAATGTTCCTAGAAGATAGAAAATGTTATATAAAGAAGTGTAAGCAATGTATTGGAGCATAGTGAAGAATATTGTGAATGTATTGAGTATTGCTTGAGGAGTGCATTCCTTCCTTAAGGAATAATATATGGTGTTACCCTACCTCAATGGTTTTGACTATTTCTGCTGTTCAACATTTTGGTGAATGGTTTGGTTTACTATTGTTGATATTGTGGGTTTAATATGAGATTTATCTTCAGATCTATTCAGGTACTTAACAATTTGTTTAATTTGAGGAGGTATTTTTGATGTACATGTTTAGGTGCCTTGCTTCTTAGATGTGGTTTATACTTGTCATGATATCTTTGACTTGATATCTTTGGAGGGAGTACGCTTTGGCCAGTTTTGGGAGAACAAGTCTGGCTTGGGCTTCCATGGGGCAAGGAGCCCATAGGTTGGATGTTGTAGGCCCGCACACCAGATCACAATTGGAGGCTTACATGGCATCATGGAGGATATTATCTAGGCCTTACTACCCAAATGACTTGCCTAGGGGTGGCGGAACATCACCTTTTGAGGCTTGATGTCATGCTTGAGGGGGTTTGATGGTGATGGAGTTATTGTACATTGACACTTGGCATATTTTGACCAGAGGAGACATGGATTGACCCTAACACATGTTGAGGAGGCTCAAGGAGCCCCAAAGGACTCCATTTTCCTCTCCAACGACTTGCTCAAGTGGCTAAAACATCCCCTAAAGGGGTGACATCATCTTATTTTTACGATTTCTATTGTGTTAAAGTGAAAATTAAATATTATTATTTGATGCAAGGGGTAAGATAAGGGTTGTTGACCCCTTATCTTATGTTTTACCCTTGCTATGTGGAAAAACTATGTTTTAAGATTTTTATATAAATAAAAATCATGTGAATCTCATTTCATAAAATAACTCTCCCATTGTGAGAAGTACTTGGCTGAAATTTTCACTATCCTTGGGGATTTTCTCTCTCTTTTGCATTTTGTCATGGTTTACATTGTTATTGGTGGAAGGAAGTGGCGCACTACCTTCTATGGAGAATTTCTCTTGCATATTGGTGGATAATTATTGGTAAAGTGGAAGTTTATCTTGTTGATTCTTGCTCTAATTGAAGGGTTTCATCTTGTTATTGTCTCTTTTTCTTAGTTGCAAGGTTAACTAGTTGAATTTCTTGGGGAGTATAAGTGCATACAATCCCTCTAATATCATCAATTTTATCTTAGAATTAATTTGTTACCTAAGGAAGTGCTAGGAGAAGAAAAAGGGCTTACACCCTTCTAACACTTTTCCTACTTAGTTGTACTTGCCTTTGGGAGTAAGAGGATTTAGACCCCCAAGGAAGTAGTATAGTTGACTCACTCTTTGACTCCATAACCCAATAGTCAAGGCACTAATCATTTACTTTTTTCATTGGGAAATGTGATTTTCGGTCATTTCAACTTTCTACAATCTGGGTTTTGTTTCCTATGCCTAGAGCACCCCTTAGCCACTAGGGCGTCCCCTCTAAAGGGGTATTGCTTGTTGTTGTTATAAAATTTCATCTTCAGCCATTAAGGCTGCAAAACCCCTAACTTTATCTCACTCATAACTTGTTTTTCAACCGTCATAATCAGCTAAGATTTGCCACTTTATTCTACTTGGTCTAGCAC
This sequence comes from Picea sitchensis, assembly GCA_010110895.2. Taxonomy (NCBI): domain Eukaryota; kingdom Viridiplantae; phylum Streptophyta; class Pinopsida; order Pinales; family Pinaceae; genus Picea; species Picea sitchensis. The sequence continues at coordinate 61,697 of SNQJ01S0022656.1, read as the reverse complement.
ATATTTTGGGTGGATTCTTTGTGAGTTTTAGTGGTTGAATTCACCGTTGTAATAACAAGTTTGCTACAACCATAAGGCTGCAATTTTTTTGTGCAAACACCTTTTATTACAACCTTATTTCATTGCTAAAGTCTAATGCTATCTTACTTGAAAAAATCCAATTGTTTCTAGTTTATCTCTTGCTCTTTCAACTAGACTTTTAACAACTTGCTTGTCCATCATATACTTGGGCTTGTATCTTTGTTTTCCTTGTGTCTCGGGTAGGTACAAACAAAATTTGCAAGGTATCCTACTTCTTGGAAACACTTGGCTACCATGAAGATCTTACTCAAGACCTTCTCCACATACATAAACTTGACCTATAGGGGCATTCATTCATACATCACACTTTCCATCTCATTCCCCCCTAGGGTCACCGAGATTCCCTCCTTGAGGTGACCACTTCACCTCTAAAGTGGCGGGAACACCTGCCTAAGGTGACAGTGGGTAGGTGCTCTCTTAATTGGTGCCATTTGTTAGTTGGGTCGGGCCTTTCCCAACCTACAACTTGTGCGATAACAATTCTCAAAATTTGACTTTATCAAATGCTCTTGAAAATGAATTCATTGCACAGAGCTCAGTGATAACTTTCCAAAAACATAAAAATCACCTTAAATGAAGTTCGTATGAAGAAGTTATGGTCGGTCAAAGTTTGGTCAACATAAAAAAGTCAAAGGGAGAAGTCAAGGGTGACACGTGTCACCACTGCAAGGGTGACATGTGACATATGATCATACATGTCGTACAGGTGACATGGCATGATAGGTTGGTGGATGATTGGGTAGATCGTATTAGTCCAAGTGGACTAGTTAAGTGTTGACACGTGGAAAGTACAGACCAATGAGAGGTTGCCACATGGCAGCCTCCCATTGGCCATTAATGGTCATGGTTTATCAAAATTATGGAGTCGACGAGAGTCGAACCCGTGACCTCCATAAGCCTTACACCAAACTCCATTACTATTGCGCCATATATATGAGTCTTAACAAACATATAGCATGAGTTTTATTTAAGTTTGTGTAATGTTTAAATGGGGTTTTATGCCATGTAATATAACCAACACCTAAAACTGTGTGGGGGTTCTTAAAAGCTTTGAAAACTATGTAACAAATATACACCATAAATAAGAGTTCGCGGGGCTTGAAACACAAACCTCCTATTATCCAACAACTTGCATAACCTCTACTAAGCACTATGTCGAATGGTTTTTGTCACAATAACGAAAAACAAATTGCATTTAAATGATTCCAACGTCAGTGTGGAATTCAAGGTACGGTTTGGACCCACGACCTATTTAATGGGTGTAGATCCCAATGCTCGACACACATTCCTAGGTTGCACATATTTCGAGATAGAGGTATGGTACAGGTGAATTGTTTTGCTTGCCAAGAAAAGAGCTAAGTTATGGTGTGTTTGGATACGCGTGTCATGAGGGATATTAACCGCACATAGGCAACTTTATACTCATATTTCTTGTTTTCTTGCGAGGGATATGAATTTGAGGTCCATTTTATGATTAGAGGTCATTTGTAAAAGTCTTAGTCCATATTTCCATTAATGAGTTCCATAGTGCGTCGTTTGGCATGTAAAGGGGGTAAAATTGAACCAATTCAGAAATTGGTCGACTTTATAGCCCTCAAAATTTTGCAAGGATTCTAATGGTGAACTCCTTATTTGAGTTTGAGTAGTGGAATTAAGGAGAGTCCAATAGATTGGCTTTTTAAGTCCATATTGTAATGTAATTTGGCATTTGGAGATGATGAAGAACAATATTATTGTCTAAAGAGGACGTGAAGATGAAGTAATATATGTAATTTGAGTTCTTTTATTTTATGTTGTGTTATCTCATTATTTTTCAAGTTATTGATCAGTATTAATGAATTTTATGGACAAGTAAGCATATTCACATGTGTTTCTACAAATAGTCAAAGACGATCTTCATTTTTTGAATTTGGTCAGATGTTTATGTGTATTTAAGAATTAATTGTACATTTCAGGATTTTTGGATCAAGTTGGTATCCAAGCGAGGTTTTGATGTGTATTTGCAAATGAATGCTTGCGAAGTCGAAATCTAAGCAAGGTGAAGGCACGCTTGAAGAAATTAATCCTAAAATTGGATGAGTATTTCAAAGAAAATAAATGGAGCATGAAGAACTCCTTACGGAGACTGACAAGAAATTTCAAAGATTGTTACTTGAGATGACAACCATGGTAAAGGAATTGTGGGAAGACCTAGAAAAATGAAGAGAAACTCCACATCAAAATGAAGGTGGTCCAGTTGAAATAATGGTAAAAGCTGAAGGAGAAGGAGAAGGTGAAGAACCTCTAGGGTCTCCTTCATCCCCATAATCATCATCGTCATCATCATCATCATCATCATCATCATCCTTGTCCGATGAAAGCAAACATTCTTCTCATAAGAGGAAGAAACATTTTATCCATTGGATGTAGCTTGGGTGGTTGGGAGGAATGGTTGTTACCCTCCCCACCCATGTTCAATTCTTGTCAGTGACATGTGTTTCCCTTAAATGGGTCTATATGATGCTCTTGTTTTTGAGTCCCCAATATTCCGAAAATGCTCGGCCTCCCCATGTTTTCTAGTGGATTTCGGGGGGGGGGGGTTCCATGGACACAACGAGTACCATTCTTTGGTTCCCTGAACCACATGTAAAAAAAAAGAGAGAGGAAGAAACATTCTAAGAAGTCTTCTTGTTCTCATGATGTGCCTTTGTTAAAGCTAGATGCAAAGTTTGATTTGCCTACTTAAGATGGAGAGTTGCATGTGAAGAAGTTGAATAATTGGGTCAAACAAAATGAAGTATATTGCAGGGTACAAAAAAGCATAAAGGATACTTCAAGGATACAATTGGCTACTCTTCGCCTGAGCGACACAACCTTGATATGGTGGGAGAGTCGGACATAAGCTGATCTTATTCAACAAGGTAAAATCATTTCTTCTTGGACTGAATTTGTTGTTTCATTAAGAAATCAATTTATCCATTAGCTTATATGCAAAGATGAATGAATGCTTGGAAACATCTGAGACAAGGAAAAGGGAAGAATGTTAGGGCTTATACACAAAAATTTAAGAAGAAGGCATTGTCTTTGGGAATTCCATTACATACTCCTAAGACTCTTCTAAAGTATATTGGTGGCATGCACTCATATCTTCGCCATATATATTGATGTTTAATCCTACTAATATCGATGAAATATCAGTACAAGCTACACATCTTGAAGCCAGTAAAGGAAAACATGTTGTTGAAGATGAGTCAGAGGAACCACATGAATTCAAGGAGTAGTCAAAGGGAAAAGGGAAGAGTAAGAAGACAACTACAATGAAGAAGGATGAAGCCTACATGTTCTCATTGCGAGAAGAAAGGACATGATGAGAAGCATTGTTGTAAGTTGCATCCAGAATTGAAGCCAAAGTGGGCTCATCCTAGAAAGGGTAATATGAAGACCACGACCATAGTTCGGGACCTTGAATCATATTCTGAGGATGAAACTAAGGTTATAACTATTGGTGTTAAAGGTAAATCTTATGTTGCAAGTTTAAGTTCCCGTACTTCTTCTACAAAGTCTAAAGTAATCCCTAATGGAAGGAAAATAAATACTTGTTTCATTTACGAGTTATCTCAAATCACAATAAGATTGATACACTTGTTGATAGTGGATCACAAGTGAATCTTATTTTGGAGAAATTTGTTCAAAATTTGGGATTGGAAACTAGGTATCATCCGAAACTATATCCTTTGGGTTGGATTTGTGATAATTCTCGAGTACAGGTAACTAAACAATGCAACCTAGGGTTCATGATCACATCCAATTTCATTGATGAGGTAGAGTTAGAAGTTTCTCCACTTGACATTTGCAGGATGGTTTTGGGAAGTCCATACTTGTATGACATGAAGGCCATTTTCTACAGGGAACATAACAAGTATCATCTTTTCAAGGATGGGATTGAGTTCATTGCGAGAACTCATCAAATGAAGACGATTTTGAAAGTTGTCACTACAGGGCACATGCTAGTTAATGCTTGTATCCAGGATCCAGATTTACAACCTACAGTTGAAACCAAAACAGACCCTTTGGTTGATATTTTTCTTGTTGAGAAGGGAAAATATGTGGATGGTTCATTCTCTTTCACATATGTATATTCAATTTTGTTGATCATATTATTGCTAATCATTGGAATATGGTTGGCTATTGCAACAATGAAAGGTGGAGTTTGTGAATTTAAGGGAATGGTTAACTTGGTCAGCAGTGTTTTTTGAGTCTTCATTATGGTTGTGATAAGTTAGGAGCTCGTTATCCAAGCAATAAAGTTGGAGGATACTGGACAAGTGAGGCGGAAGAATTCTCACTTCATTTCTTAATAATCCATACTTTTGGAGGTCCAAAAGTTCTCCAGTGGGGAGGTGTGATCCAGGAATGCTCACTGAGATCCAAGAGGATCTGAAATGCTCATAGAGGACTAGAAGAATTCAGAAATGCTCAAAATTTAACTTTCTCAAATGCTCTTGAAAACAACTTCATTGTGTAGATCTCGACGATAACTTTCCAACATTGCAAAAATCACCTCAAATGAAGTTCGTATGAAGAAGTTATGCCTAGTCAAAGTTTGGTCAACAAGCAAAAAGTCAAATGGTAAAGTCAAGGCTGACACGTGTCACCACAAAAAGGGTGAAACATGGCACATCATCGTACATGCCATACATGTGACATGGCATGACATGTTAGCAGATGACTAGGTACATGGTACAAGTCCAAGTGGAACAGTTATGTGTTAACATGTGGCAAGTAATGACCAATGAGAGGCTGCCACATGGTAGATTCCCATTGGCCATTAATGGTCATGGTTTACAAAAATTATGGAGTAGATGGGGGTCGAATTCGGGACCTCTATAAACCTTACACCAAGATCCATTACCATTGTGCCATATATATGAGTCTTAACAAACATATGGTGCGAGTTTTGTTTAAGTTTGTGTAATGTTTTAGTGGGGTTTTAAAATGCCCAAGGGCCTAATCCCTAGACCGATACCTTATCATATGACCACATATATGCCATGTAATAGAAAAAACACCTAAATCCGCATGGGGTTTGTTAAAAGCTTTGGAAACTATGTAACAAATATACACCATAAATAAGAGTCCGCGACACTTCAACCCCGGACCTCCTATAATCCAACGACTTGTGTAACCTCTGCTAACCACTATGCCGAATGTGGGTTTTGTTACACCAACCCAAAACAAATTGCATTTAAATGATGCCAATTTCAGCGTGGAATTCAAGGTAGGGTTTGGGCACGTGGCCTATTTAATGGGAGCGGATTGCAATGGCCAACACACATCCTGAGGTTGCACAGATTTCGAGACAGAGGTATGGTATGGGTGCATTGTTTTGCATGCCAAGAGAAGAGCTAAGTTATGGTGTGTCTCGATATGTGTGCCATGAGGTATATTAACCGCACATAAGCAAATTTGAACTCATTTTTCTCGTTTTCTTATGAGGAGTATGAATTTGAGGTATATTTTATGATTAGAGGTCATTTGTAAAAGTATTAGTCTAGATTTCCATTAATGAGCGCCATGGTGCATCATTTGGCATGTAAAGGGGGTAAAATTGAGTCAGTTCAGAACTTGGTCAACTTTGTAGTCAAATTTCTCAGAATTTCGCAAGAATTCGAATGGTGAACTCCTTATTTGAGTTTGAGTAGTGGAATTAAGGAGAGTCCAATAAATTGTTTTTTTAAGTCCATATTGTAATGTAATTTGGCATTTAGATATCATGAAGAACAATATTACTATCTAAAGAGGATGTGAAGATGAAGAAATATATGTCATCAATATATGTAATTTGAGTTCTTTTATTTTCCACTGTGTTATCTAATTATTTTTCAAGTTATTCATCACATAAATAAAGTTTATGGACAAGTAAGCATATTCACATGTGTTTCTACAAATAGTCAAAGACGATATTCATTTTCCGAATCCAATCAGATGTTTATGTGTATTTAATAATTAATTGCACATCTAAGGATTTTCGGGTCAAGTTGGTATCATAGCGAGATTCTGACGTGTATTTGCAAGTGAATGCTTACGAGGTCCAAATATAAGCAAGGTGAAGGCATGCTTGAAGAAATTAATCCTGAAATTGGACGAGTATTTCAAAGAAAAGAAATGGAGCATGAAGAACTCCTTACGAATATTGATAAGGAATTTCAAAGGTTTTTCCTTGAGATGGCAACCATGGTAAAGGAATTGTGGGAAGACTTAGAAAAACAAAGAGCAACTCCTCATCAAAATGAAGGTGGTCCAGTTGAAACAATGGTAAAATCTTAATGAGAAGGATAAGGTGAAGAACCACCAGGGTCTCCTTCATCCCCATCATCATCATCTTCGTCCGATGAAAGTAAACATTCTTGTCATAAGAGGGAGAAGCATTCTAAGAAGTCTTCTTGTTCTCAGGATCTGCCTTTGTTAAAGCAAGATGTAAAGTTTGATTTGGCCTACTTATGATGAAGAATTGAATGCAGAGAAGTTGGATAATTGGGTCAAAAAAATTGAAGTATATTGCAGGGTACAAAAAATCATAAATGATACTTCAAGGATATAATTGGTTACTCTTCTCCTGAGCACAGAGCCTTGATATGGTGGGAGATTCGAACACAGGCTGATCTTATTCAACAGGGTAAAATCATTTCTTCTTGAACTGAATTTGTTGTTGCATTAAGAAAACAATTTTATCCATTAGCTCATATGAAAAAATCAAATATTTCTTGGCAACATTTGAGACAAGGAAAAGGGAAGAATGTTCAAGCTTATACATAGGAATTTAAGAGGAAGGAATTATCTTTGGGAATTCCATTACATACTCCTGAGACTCTTCTAAAGTATACTGGTCGCATGCACTCATATCTTCGCCATACTATATTGATGTTTAATCCTATTTATATTGACGAAGTATCAGTACAAGCTACACATCTTGAAGCCAACAAAGGAAAACATGTTGTTGAAGATGAGTCAAAGGAACCACATGAATTCGAGGAGCAGTCAAAGGGAAAAGGTAAGAGTAAGAAGACAACTACAATGAAGAAGGATGAAGAGAAGAAGCCTACACATTCTCATTGCGAGAAGAAAGGGCATGATAAGCATTGTTGGAAGTTTCATCTAGAATTGAAGCCAAAGTGGGCTTAGCCTAGACATGGTAATAAGAAGACCATGACCATAGTTCAGAAGTTTGGATCATATTTTGATGATGAAACTAGGGTTACAACTATGGGTGTTAAAGGTAAATCTTCTGTTGCATGTTTGAGTTCATGTACTTCTTCTACAAAGTCTAAAGTAATCCCTGATGGAAGGAAAAAAAATAACCTATTTCATTTATGATTTATCTCAAAGAACAATAAGATTGAAACACTTGTTGATAGTGGATCACAAGTGAATCTTATTTCAGAGCAAGTTGTTTAAAATTTGGGATTGGAAACTAGGCCTCATTTGAGACTGTATCCTTTGGGTT